>JASANF010020883.1:0-71420 GCA_030248245.1 Trissonchulus sp. WLG1_4 | reverse complement strand
CTTTGCGATTTGATACTCAGCATGCCAGGGCCAGCTCCCCGGATCGGATCTGGGATTTGCATGCTGATTCTGCAGTTTCAGCAATCACCAATGACTCTGATCACATGGCAAATCTCCAAGGGCTTACTGTGCCACGAATTCGCCATCAATAGAGCACAGCTTAGTCTCAAAGGTAATCACAAAACATGTTTGCTCAACTTGACAAGTCTTACAATTCTAACAATGTAAGTGGAAAATCAGGTCAAATCATAAAGATTTGTGATAACTTCGTAACAAATCATCTGTTTTATCACCTACAATATTGCTACACTAGTCTCAACTTGTAAAGGACTTGCAAGTAGCCAAGCTTTTGCCGTCAATATTGATAATAACTCTATTATGTAAACTTAGCATTTTCATGCAACTGTTCTTGGGCTTAAAGAATATTCTTTTGTTAAGATCAACTCATACTCACAGTCATGTGTCGCTCCGTCAGAAAATCAAAAATGTATTGGTCGTGCCGTGATTTCTAAACTTTGTCGGCTGAACGGACATCACCGTGTAATTATGAATTGACCCTGATGGGAAACCGACTACTTTTCAGAGCGAATCTCGATCAGTCGATCTCTAGACGTTTGTCCAATTATGGTGCATCACAATGACCATGCAAGGCCTTGTCCATTTATTCCTTCTACTAAAAGACCATTTCCTACCAGCAGTTTGCGCTTCAGTCGCGAAATCAACTACATTGTCACAGTTATTATTTTGCTTGGGTGCTAAAAAACGGTTTACGGCCTTGCCTTTGCTTCCATCAGCTTGTCGATGCTAAGTGCCGTAAAAAAAACGCAAGCAGCCTGGAGCGGCGAGAGCTGATCCAAAGTGGCCATGTATGGAAACGAGGTGACTGGTGGTGTTAATTCCCAAGATGCTTGATGATATGTTAGAGACAGTACCAGAAATGCCAGAAACTGAAGTCCGCGGGAAAACACAAATTCAGGAGGTGTTCGGTGGAACCAAAAGAAGACTTATTTTGTTAGACCTGTCACTGCACAACAAAGTTCAACCGCCTTTCACTTTCTAAACGTATAAATTTGCTAGGATTCGGTGAAACTAAATTTTGTTTTATACACGTATATTTTCTTCTGTATGATTAAGCAAATTGCAGAATATAATAAGTTTAATTGATAGATAACTGCAATAAAAAAAACTTTATTAAATAAATGGACTCAAAATAAACAGGCTTGGTTTTCACACAAATCGTGAGCACTCCTGCAGCGCTTATGACCACAAGAGCTTTCATCTGTAACAAATGTTCCAACTCTAGGTGGAACAAAAATAACGAAATACTGGTGGCAAACATACATGAATTTAAAGTTCTTGTCCGCTTTCTCGTGCTCAAACAGCCGGGTATGCTCCGTATGCTCACTGTCACTACATGCTTTACATCTACCATCAATAGTGCAAAATAGGCAGAGTGACGCTCTTCCTGCCTCTGGTCCATCGGCGTTGCCTCCAATGCGGAGCGCAAAATCGCATTTTTGTGTAGGGTTTTGAGGGGGTGCCCCCACTGAAGACCGTGAAGAGGGGGGGTACCCTCCCCCCTCAAACGATATACCCGTACTCAACTGAGGCGGGGTACTGCCCCCTCAGTTGGGTACCCCGTCTTCAGTTGAGGAGGTCCCCCCTCATTTCGAGACACTAACAAGGACTTTGTTGATGTGTTGAAATGAGGGGGGGGGGGGGGGTCAGCGCAAGGTTTGGTGTTTTTTGAAATGAGGGGGTACCCCCCTCCTCATCTGTAGACGGTACCCCCCCCCCCCCCTAAAACCATACCTAAACTGGTTTTTTTGCTCTCCACATTTTACGCGCGCTGCCAGGCATAATAGGAGAGATGTCATACTCATATTATGTACTCTTGGGTACATTCACACAACAGAACCGAAAATTCAAAATAGCCGTACAAGCTGAATTTGTTTTCAACTATGCGATAACTGAAAATTTAATTATTAGCTTTAATCAGATTTTGGATCCTAAATCAGCTAATCAGCTATCGGTTAACATAGAAGGCTAAAAATTATCTCAGCTAAACTAATGTTAAAGTTAACCCCTATGTTGTATCAGTTATGACTTACATGACTGAAAGACACAAGCATTCTTATATTTTAATTGACACAGCAGTTTGTTGCGACTCAAATATGTACTACGATATCACATTATAGATCAAACAATTCATGCAGTTGAGTGGATATAATGCGAAAATAGTTGGTGGTGACTGAATCTCAGTTGAAGCCAGTGAGAATGAGCAAATGGCGTCGACTGACGCAACGGGATAAACAAAAACCTGGGTCTATTCACCAAGACAGACTTCGACTATGGATTTTCTGGTTTGGTAAATTTAGTTTTTATTTAAAATTAATTTATTCATTTAATATGTAATTTATTATGTTAGAATTTTAAAAAACTACAGGAAGTGGAGGTCAAAATTAAAAAATAGGTTCAACTTTGACACTCTGCTCAAGTTAGACGTTAAAACTCATGTATGTTAGCTGCAAAAGTTTTTAACTTTTAAGTATAACTTTAATTTTAACTTCAAACTTGGAACTATTTCACCTTTTACTATAAGGCCGATTGCGCCACCATTTTTTTAAATTGAAAGGTAACCAGTTATGTAGTAGGCTATCAATGAGTTGAGTACCTAAACTATACGCAAATGACTTTGGGGATTTAGAAAATCTTGCCTTCATTTTTTCACCCCAACTCCCAGACATTTAGGAGACTCTTTTGTCCGTTTACCCCCATTTTCAGATGGAACAAGCGGTGGCTACGAAGGAGCAAATTGAAAAGATAGTCTATAACCTAGAGCTCTACTTGCAGCCCGACCCGGCACTGCGGGCTCGAAGCCACGGACTGCTGCCCGAAGAAAGGACCAAAATAGAGGCGCTTAGTCATGTATGTCAACAAAAGTATCTCATGCTCTTATCACGAATTTAGCGGATTTGATTTAAACCTATTTGACAAATAACGCGGGTTAAGTTTGTATTAGTGACCGAAAACAGGATTAGGTTATCGTTTTCTATAGCAGCTGTAACGTAATGAAAATATGACACTCTTCTTATTGTGGCCAACAGTTGATAAAAAGGGGTATAATAATCTTCCTATCATGGCTCGGCCCTCTCGCTTTCAGACAGTGATGAGGTCTACCCTAATTTGCCTATTGCCTTCATTAATGACACCATCTTTTGTTCAATAAAGTGATTTTCAGTTTTCACCAAAGCATCTAATTGATGAGGGTGCCTCGGTTTCTCTGTATATAGTAATATTACAGTAATTAATATTACATCGATTAAAGTACTAGGATTCAATAAAGCCCCAGCCTCAAACAAAAGGTTTGCGTTCGCCTTTCAGAAATTCCCCTTTCAGAAAGTCACCTTTCAGAAAAAATTTTTTCAACGTTCACCTTTCAGAAAACTGAAATTTCTCAACGTTCACCTTTCAGAAAGATGACATTTTATAACGTTCACCTTTCAGAAAGTTGAAAATTTGCAACGTTCACCTTGCAGTATTAAAATTTGGAAGTTTATACTTACACCTATTTATATAATATCAAGAGTACAATAATATGCAAATATACGAAAAATATTTATAAGTCTATATAATTATTATTTATTCGATGAGTATAATGAGAATTATTAGTTCATCATTAACCTAAGTTGTGTTATGTAAAATTTAAGTATTGACTACTAGGGACCATTCATTCACCTGATTTGCAATTTTATTTCGTTTGCTAAGATTTATGACGGTTTCTTGTAAAATTTAATTACAATTTAGTTTAAACTAGTAAGGAAAAATGCCCTTGTCGGGCGGCTCCTTGAGTAGAATGGGTTACTTCTGTCTAAAGCGGAACAAGCACGTATTGCGAGTAGAGTTAAATTTATTTTAGATAGATTTGGGTGTGACCTGCTTGAAGTGCTGAGGATATTCTCCGAATATAAAACGCGGCACTAAAAAGATTAATGACAAAATTTTTAATCAAACATGACCACTCTTCCGTTATTCACATTTTTAGCAGCCAATGTAACTAATGGTGCGAAGTTGCCACTAGAAAAAATAAATCGGCAATGATGTCACTAAGCGCAGTGCCCTCCACAGCCGTACAGCCGTACCATATTGTCATGGTTGGCTGTACCGTATCCTGGTTTCGACGCAACAATAAACAATTGACGAAACATTTTTGCATCAGGTTTACTAACAACACTGTTGAACTTTTCTGACGCTAGTTACATGCATACATAGATGCATGACGCGACGCACAGACGCTCACAACAAGCAAAGCCCAATGCAAAATGTGCAAATTGTAAGCCTATATTGTCACTGCGTGAAAAGAAACCTGCTGCGCACCAAATAATAATCTTCTGAGCCAAACTGCAGTAAAATCGAGCTAAATTGAAGCTACCCCTCAGTTGTGAAGTAAACGTTAAGCGGCAACAACTGCGCTAAGTTTCATTGGTGAAGTTCTCTTAAACCGATTTAAACAATTTAAGGCTTAGCTAAATAGGATTTAGGCAGCCCTACGATCCTACTAAACACACAACACCAGTATTGAGAGAGGGTGGGTCTGGCAAGGTGGAGACAGTGATTTTTGCAACCCCCGGCCCGGACTACCACGGACCGCCTTCCCAACATTGGGAACCGTTTAGTACCAATCGCCAATCACCTGCCAGTCAGGCACTCAGGCCTCGCAACAGACCATCTCTCTCTAGACCCGTCAGTTTCATTTGAAAATGGCATTTGTGTGATGTCAGGCTTACAAATGGCGATTGGTCCAAGATATTGGTCGATATTGGTTGTCTAATGTCTGGCAGTAATTATTTGAAACCATACAGCATTGGCCTAATTTCTCAGTGAACGTACTATTTGAAATCAAAAGGCTTTTTTTTGCAATTTGTGAGCGAAACTGCTATGTCGACACTACCAACTCCAGCTAATCGTCAGCCAAACCGATGGTTCAGTCCACCGTTTGTTTTGTAAATGTGTAACGCGTTTAATGGATAGTAAATTAATCTTGCATTCGGAATTTGTCTGCGTAACGGTTTTTTATTTGTATGACACAAACTAGCAAAAACAATGGTAATGATAATTTTATGATTTGTGAGTGCTATCGTTCACAAACGCATTTCGGAATGAGTAATACTGTACTTGCCTTAACCATGTACTGTAAGCCAGTAAGCCTATGGATTTTTTTCAAATAGTGGGCTGATTAGTGACTTCGTGGCCATCAAGTCTATTTTCATGTATAACATAGTTTAAAAGACAAATTATGGATCTAAATGTCTGTGTGAAACTGTGTGAGATAGTGAGCCAAATTAAGACTATAGTATCAATGTGAGACTACATATTATGTGAACTTTCTGAGACCAAAAATTGCAAACTGACTTTGTAGTCGAATATGCAAATGAAGTGTGTACTATCTGGAAAACAGTGTACGTACGTTTTTATTACAGCATACAGTGCCACTGCCGAACAGACGCTGTTTACACACACACCGACGTTCACCGATACACGCACAATCGCATCGATTTGAACATACACAAACGCACACACAAATCCTTTCAAAATACACGTTATTATCCGACAGACTCATTCTAAAGAAGCCTGCTGCGCTGTGGCGCAGCAGGAAAAATGCTGTTGCAGAATCGCCTTTCGCAGAATACGTATATATGTAGGTGAACGACCCAACACACACGCCCACACAAAGTGTGTGTTTTCAGAACCGGGTAGCAGTTTTACTTTAGAACTGCATGCAATCATAGAAACCGATTGCACTATAGTATATAGGCGGCGGCTGAGGCCGCCGCGTAAAAATACTTAGGCTGAGCTTGTAAAAGCGTTGGTATGTACAAGACTTTATTAACGAGAATATGCAATTCGTGTCAGTTCGTCAAAATAGGTGGACGAGAACTCAAGTTACAGATGAAGCCTGAGCATAAATTTTTGACACAGCACTGTAAAGGTCAAAATCCTCAGGATGTCTCTCACTTTTTCGAAATTTCACATGGGAACATTTTTAAGGGGCTTTAATTCCAAGAAAATATGTTAAATTTTTGCAACTCCAACTTTTTTGCAACGCCCCGTGTCCAACTCTGTCTGTACTCCCTCGGCCATAAATTTTGATATGATTGGAAAATAAAAATTTCTTCTAAATTTCAAGTCACTCACTACTGTGACTGCTTTTCCAGGGGCTGCAAGAAGGTTAAGGCTTTATAGTAAAGGCATGAAGTTTTGAGAAATAAAGGAGTCTGCTTGGTCGCAAAAGAAAACCTAATTGGGGTTTAGTATATCACTGACTACGACTGAAAACTGAATACTCTTATGAACACGGACACGGACACGGACAGCCCTTAGGACAAGTATGAACCGGATTAAAGGCCCATTCCTTTGCCCACGGGTGGACCCGGATCAAATTGCATGTACTGGAACACCCAAAAGTTAAATTGGAAGTAAATTTCCACAAAAAACCGTCGCAAATTTATGCAAAAAAATAAAATTGCAAATCAGTGAGTGAATGGTCCTTCTTTAGTAGTCAATACTTGAAATTTACGTAACAAAAATTAGGTTAAATTATAAATTAATAATTCTTATTTATACTCATCGAATAAATAAATATATATACTTATAACATTGTTTGGTATACATAATATTATATACTTACATAGGTGTAAGTATAAACTTTCAAATTTTAACTTTAAAAGGTGAACATTGCAAAATTTCAACTTTCTGAAAGGTGAACGTTATAAAATTTCATCTTTCTGAAAGGTGAACTTTCCAAAATTTCAAGTTTTAGAAAGGTGAACGTTCCAACACTTTGTCTTTTTGAAAGGTGAACGTTGAGAAATTTCAGTTTTCTGAAAGGTGAACGTTGAGAAAATCTTTTCTGAAAGGTGACTTTCTGAAAGGTGACTTTCTGAAAGGTGAATTTTTGAAAGATGAACGCAAGCGAAACAAAACAGCCACTAAAGCGTTCACGAAACAATAAAGCCCTTCGAGGCCTCGAGTTTCATTGCAAGTAAAGGGTATGTATATTCTGTTGTCCATATAACAACTTGATACATGAGTTTGGACTTTTGTGCGTTTCAGTGTTTCCAGTTATCGGCCACTCGTTTCGGAGCTGACAGCCAACTGGGCCTGACCATGACCAGAGCTGCTGAGTGTTTCGCCAAGGTGGGGGAAGAGGAACGCCACTTCATCAAGAAAGTGGACTACTATGTTTTGGAGCCATTGAAAGGGTTTCTTCAAAATGAGTGGAAGGAAGTTACTGAAGTCAGTCTATTACATACCATTAATTTATATAGATTACTAACAATTAGAGTATTGATCAAAATGAACATCTTAATATAACTCTGGAGTCAGGGTCACTAACTTTGTCGTTATAGGTCCAATTTGAGTTTCGGTAGTTTTGATTTTTATTATTAACTGACTTCGGAGTCAGAGTTAGACGTCATTAAGTCAGACTTCGTAATTAGCATAATTTTAGTCATCGCGACATTTTGTTTTAGAAGTTTCGCGCGCATATAGTGATTGTGTTAACATTGACGTTATCCATTAATATCCATTGAAAAAAGTCACCGCCGCATTAATTTATTGATATACATACTAAGTTTATCGAGGGTTAGGTACAAATATATTTTTATCTACTACAGTAATTTTAATTTCATCGACATATACTGTAAAACTGTGCATTTGCTTTAATTTTGATATTTTAGGAAAAGCGTAAACTTGAGAACAAGCGATTAGAGTTCGACCATTGGAAAAACAAAGCCACCAAGACCAACGAACAACAGCAGCCAGGGACTGAAGCTAAGCTGAAGGAGGTTCAAGAGGAGTTCGGAAAACAGGTGCACAAATGAGCAATAACTGTTCAATAAAGTATATACAGTTCGGTTCACACTTGTCCGTAAGCAATCAACAGGTGTGGGTTACAAGAATCTGTTATTCAACGAAACTCGTTTTTTGCACTGACGCACATGGAAATTTTTACGGACATAGATGCAGACAATGTAGTACTGTCTTTGTTTGAAACCATTTCCAACTATGGTGGTAATGTAATTGGTGGTACCCAATCTAAGTCGAGAACGGCAACCGTGAATATAGTACGCAATTTCTTGGCAAAAACTTATGTCAGATTAACTTCATTCAGGTGAAAACACAGCCAAAGCGAACTAGTGTTGAAAAGCAGGGAGTCCCAAATCTAAAAAATAGAAAGAAATGGAGGCGCCGGGAATCGAACGCGGGGACGCTTGCGTCGACGACAAGAATGCTAACCACTACACCACAGCCAAGTCTCGTAGGCCCTAATTCTCATTTACAACACTGGCCAATCAGTGTTTCAGGTGGATCACGTGAAAAAACTGCTGGAGCGTTTTCCAGAGCACCAGGATATGCTGCGGGTGAGGCTGAAAAGCCTGATTCAAACTCAGAACTCGTACAGTCAGAAAGTGGCCAACCTCTTAAAGCAGTGCCTGGAGTCCATTCAGGCAATCAAGGCATCGGACACTGGGCTACAGTTGAAAAAATAGCTACTGTTGAGCCATATTTTTTTGGTTTTAGTAAATGAAAAACACCTTATTGGTCGGACAGGTTACTTTTAACCAAGTCTAGTTCCACGCCATTTAAGTGGTATCGGTGGTATGGAGTATATGTTTGTTGAAATTTGTAAAATAAGTTCGTTGATTTCAGCTTATGAGAAACGTTCACTGAATTTGACTAAATGTTTTCGCTGTTTTATGCAAAGTTTGGTTTCACTAAAACAATTTAGTTTGATAAAAAGTTAAGACAAAAAAGCAGTAAGATCAACATTGCTAAGAATATGTTTCATAAACGTTTACTGACATTTAATAGTTACAACATTAATAACTAATTACAGGCTTAAAAATCCACAATATTGTGCTAGTGCCTGTGGCTCATACGCGTACAGTACAGTCTTCATACAGTACAAACTTGCACATAAATAATTAATAAAACAATATAATATATTTACCTATGCAACGAAACATTGTACCTGAATCGGGACAAAATTGGTTGCGTTTGTGGCCTACTGATACAGTTTAGAAGAAAGATAGGCCAAAAACTATGTAGCTTATCTCAAATTTGATTCTGCAGACTACATTTAAACACAATTGATTAATGACACAACACAAAGAAATCAGTCAGACAGAACAGAACGTGTGATTCCATTGCGATGATAACAATGCCAGCCATTAGCAGCGAGTATCAGCTAGTATCACGCTATCTGTTTTCCCTTATGTTCAAGATTTTGTGGTCATATTCCACAGACGTTGTGTTTGTATGATACAGTGTTATCAGTCAAAATATTTGAAATGTAATCATCCAATCCAATTTCGTATTAAATCTAAGAGTGCACGATTTCGTTCAGTTGCTTGACATTGTTCGGCGTCAGTCTGCGTTTGGTTCCGAACCGACGCCGTCCGAATCTCCTTGGGGGTGGCTCCAGTTTTTGTTTGCGGTCGGCGGCGTGTTCTGGGTCTGGTTCACGAACGTCGATGTTTAAGTCGGGCACTGAAACACAGTGTTTTATAAAGCGCATAACTGTCAGACCATGGTTTAAAAAAATCTACGAAATTCGTATCAAAACACGGTATATTTCATAATGCATTTATGTGCAAATCATATGAAAACGAACTTAAATGTACGACTGTGAGACTACGGTTTAAGAAAATCTACAAAATTTGCAACGAATCACGGAATATTTTATAATACATTCATGTCCAAATCAGACAAAAATCAGACAAAAAAACAGAAAATTAATCAGACAAGTCACATACGTAAAACCATGGTTTTATAAAACCACCTTTGTGAAATCCACACATTTTGTTTAGTAAAATAATAATAATAATAAAACGATTAGTGCCGGCAAGAGTACATAATAGGGATTAATATGGACCCCTATCATGTACTCTTGGTGTCAGGTTGTGAATACCAGCCTTTCGTAAAACAATAAGCCATAGTGATTAGTGCTATCAAGATTACATAATACTGATTAATATGGATCCCCATTATGTACTCTTGGTGTGAGGCTGTGACTAACGTTGGCTGAATTGACAGACTGGCTTTGGCTCGTAGTAGTTCATGACGTGGCGGTAGTAGAGTTTGTCGGGCAGTCCTGTTTCCTGGTAGAGCGCGCACAGCACTCCCACTCGCTTGCGGATTATGCCGTAGACCACTGCCTTGCCTGAAACTCACTTGCATATTATCACATTAGCTAACTGAAAAATACTATGGTTTGGTAATGGTTTATTTAGTAAAAAGAATAGCATGAAATATATACTGATATCGTATCTCCTCGAATAAAGCCCCGGGGGTTTTATTGTTTCCTGAAGGTTCAAACAGGGGTTTTATTCAAGGCGGGGGCTTTATTTAAGGCAAGGGTTTTATTTTTTCGTGAAGGTCCAAACGGGAGTTTTATTGAAGGAGGGGGTTTTATTTCTTGGTGAAGTTTTGCTGACCAGGGCCCGATTTATCGAAACAACAAATGTTCGTCGTTGAAAATGTTCGTCGTTGAAAAAGCAAATGTTCGTCGTTGAAAAACAAATGTTCGTCGTTGAAAAACAAATGTTCGTCGTTGAAAGTTCGTCGTTGAAATTGTTCGTCGTTGAAAAATTTTTCAACGACGAGCTTTGGTTTTTTAGAACATTATTATGTTCTAAAAGACAAAAGCTCGTCGTCGAAAAAATTTTCAACGACGACCATTTCAACGGAGCTCGAGACATGCGTTGAAATGTTCGCCGTTGAAAATTTTTCAACGACGAACATTTGTTTTTCCACGACGAACATTTGTTTTTCAACAAAGAACATTTGTTTTTTCAACGATGAGCATTTTTAACGACGAACATTTGCTTTTTCAACGACGAACATTTGTTTTTCAACGACGAACATTTGTCCTATAACTTCGTGTTATGTTCGTCGTTGAAAATGTTTCGATCAATCCAAAATTTTCAACGACGAACATTTTCAACGACGAACATTTTGCTTCGATAAATCGAGCCCAGATAGGCCCAGTTGCTCAAACCAGTTGTAATAGTACAGCTCTTGTAAAATCTTACAACAATTATACATAACAATTATATCGTAACGTTTTTAAAATTCCCATTGTTACAAATGTGAGACTTCTACTTGAGTAACAGGGCACAGACGTTAGTCAAAAGAACGTTTTGAATAATGCCCTCGGGGGTTTTATTCAAGACGGGGGTTTTATAATTTCTGTGAGCAGCTTGACGGGGGCTTTATTCGAAGTAATACGGTATAGGTACATTGAAAAATAAATAAATAGCTTCTACTTCACCAAACATCATGAAAACTTGTGTGTCTGGTTTTTAGTTAGTTTAGATTTTACATGAAACTAATGAATAATATCTAATAACAAGTCTAGTGCGTCCAGTTTAGACTATATAGTTCGACTAGATTTACTGTTGACGACTAAATTATAAGTTTTGGCAAAAAATTTTAAAATATTATTTTTTAAAATATTTATTTAAAAAAAATGCCAGCCGATGCTAGTAAGCTACAGAAATGCAAAAAATACTTGTGCCCTGCACAAAGTGCATATTATTTTAAGTTAGTGTTGAAATCTGGCGCCCACTAACCAGGAATTTGTACCTTTACTTCAGTAACCTTTAAGTACTTTGTAGTTTAAACAGGTATTTGTACGAAGTTGAAATTTACAGACGGATACATGCACTTGAACGGAATACAGAGTTTGTTTTCATTATTATAAAAATTATTGTAGCACCCGCAGACTATTTAGTTTTCATACACATGCATGCACATCTTGAATTTATTGTACATAGCTTAGGTTAAACATCGTAGGATGACAGTATGTTTGCTACGTTGTTACAAAGCTCGATTACGTCCGCCATTACAATAAGAATATGTATCGTCATGCGTACCACTTTATTTGCATAAATTTTACTGCAAGAAAAAAAATTAGAAAAAATAGCGTCTGCCCAGATTCGAACTAGGTACTTCAGGTTTGCCAAGCAAACACGCTAACCCACTGCGCTACCGACGCTTCTGGAGTTTAGTGCTTAGAACTTCTTTAAATAGGTAAGTGTATCATTAAGTTATGGTGAAGTTGTTAAAAAAATTGAAATTTTTTAAATGTTTGAATCAAATTTGCTTAATGACTGTCAGTGTGTTAATAACCATAAGTTGATCAATTCACTGGTATACTCAAATCCTGATTATTATATTTATCATTTTGCTTTGGATAGTTTATATCCTGTTAACAACTCTAGTGTGTCTAGTTTAGACTAGTTTGACCATTCCCTGTGGTGAAAAAAATAATTTATGCTTTAACAGCAGAATTCTAAAGAATTGGCAAACATTTTCAAAATTTTTCCAGATATTCAATCACAGTGAGATTTGATCACGCATGGTGTGATTCATGTTGTCAGCCCCCTTAGCAAAGTTTTGAGTGGGCGTAACTTTTGATAGCGTAGAGATACTGCAATGATTTTGGCATCATTTGAAAGCAAATTACGAGAGCTTTTGAATGATGGGTGACATGGCCCTGTAAGTTGACGTTAAGCTTGCGTCATAATTCATAATGGGAAATTTAAACGTTTAAACGTGAATGGTATACGTCAAGTAAGGTGTCATTTGAAAGCGATTTTTGTTCTGAGTTGAGTGCCGTCAATTATGTGTTTGTACGTCAACTTTGAAGCAAGTTATGACGCTTTCAATATTGCTTACCATATGACACGAAATATCGCTTTATCATCCGACAGTCATCGTAGTAGATGTTTGAGACCGAAAATGTGAGTGTAAAAAATTTTCATTGTTTTAAACCGGTTTAGCGGCTCAGCGGTTCATTTAACCGTCTAACTCTGAATAGAAAACATCTTGGCCTTGATCTCTGCTATTTAATAATGCAAAAATAAAGTTTCTACCTTGAGCGGTTCTTGAGTTATTATCATTTCTCTTTTTTGCCGAAAAGTTTATATAGTATAGTAAGGTAATATAGTAAGGTAATAAAGTAATAAGGTAATTAAACCTAAGACAGTTAGTATTGTTCTTCTGTATGACAGTGGAAGTACGCAACAATAATTGAAACCCTAGTAAATTTATCAATCGTGTTATTATTCAAATAAGTTTAGATCTAATCCTGTAAATCTAATTCTAAATAATGGATAATCGTACATCTGGGTCGTTCCAACCAGCAAAGCGACAAGCACTCCTCCTCTGTGGGGTAGATGACCTCGGCGTAGGGCAGGGTGGGCAGGTAGAAGTCACGGTTGAGGTATTTGTAGTAACAGTCGCAGATTTCGCAGTTCTCCGATACTAAATATTCAAAATTTAAGGTAGAATTGATTAAAAGTTAGTTTATAAGAGTAGGTATAACCGGTGAAACTCGGTGACGGGCCACGGACCGAGAGCGATACTTGACACCGATCTCCATAATATGTACATATCCACATATCACCTATAAAATAGCATAACAATTTCTGTCAAATATATGTATTAAACTTTGTATGTATGTAAACATGAGTTACCAATTACTGCCAAATAATCCCAAATACATACGTATTGCGAAAATTATGTAACGGGCATGGATAAAAATGTCGACAGCAACGACACATTATCAAAGCAAACGCATCATATATGAAATAATTTTCTCCCTCATAAAGACATCGATGTTGCTGCAACAGAACGTACTGGTATCTCTAGCTGTTACGGTTGTCGGTATGGTCTGTGTGGTTGTAGTGGTGGTGATAGTTTCCAAATCGGGGAAGACAAAGCGAAAGTTTTGAGCAAGCACTTGGTTGTACAAAAACAAAAGGACAAATACCACAAAACCGGCCATTGTATTACATAGAACGAATAAGTAGATTAAAGTTTGTATACTTCTGAAAAGTAAACTAACAGTTATTTATAGCAATATGATTAAACATAGTTTTCATTAAAAATTTAGTCGCATCGCAATTTTTTTGCAATTCACCTGATAGTTCGCTCAGAACAGTTAGAATCATTGATTTTCTTGCTGGGATACTCAAAAGGTGTTCAAATTTAGACTCGGTCTAAAACATTCTTTGGAATAAACTAGGACATAATGAAATGCTCTTTGTATGCTTCAATATGATCACGTGTTCGACTTATGTAGACCGAGTCTTAAGTTAAACGCACTGTCTGAATTCCACCCTAGGAGACTACAAAAACTTCTAAATTTTACACTATGAAACCAAAAAATTACGTTTCCCACATCAGAAAAGTGAAATCGAACTATTGTTTTGTCCCGGGTACACAGTAACTTTAATTGTGACTTAAATTAGGCCATTTTAACATTGAAAGTGGGTTATTGCTCCAGTGAAACCAAGTCAGGACACTAGTTCTCGCTTTTGTTGCATTGTGCTAAAAACAATATATACTATCATTTACGTAAGATTAATTTGTAATTTGACATGTATTAAATACTGTTATTGTAACACAAACAAAGCAATGCTATTTCGAGTCTTGTGGTAGCAAATAATAATCAGGTTAGGTGGTAGGAGATTGTTGCAAGTTTATTATGTACATACATTGTTGCGTGGCCACAGCACTAATTTGTGTAATATTTTTAGGGCAAAAAAGTCAGACCATTTTCATTTAAGTTAAAGTTAAAGTTAAAGGAAAGGCCATTGCTTCAATTTAAGTTAAAGTTACAGTTAAAGTAAGGCTCAGGCTTCAATTTAATTTAAAGTTAAAGTAAGCCAAAAATCAATGACTTTTTTAAAAATAACTTTAATTAAAGTTAAAGTAAGGTTATTTTACCTAATTTAAGTTAAAGTTACAGTTAAAGTAAGACCTTTAACTTTTTTTGGAGTTAAAGTTAAAGTTAAAGTAAGACCCCTAACTTTTTTAATTTCAGTTAAAGTTAAAGTTTAACTTTTTTGCCCTAATATCTATGCATTGCAAAAACAAAAGTAAAGAAACACAGATGTCATTGTCCATTACACCATAATGGTTTTTTCAATGAGACACAAATATGCAGATACACTTGGTGCTTTGTTTGTGTTATTTTTATGACGTTATTTGTGAACAACGAAAACGCATTCGAGACACGCCCTTTGGTAGATACTGAGGCTACACAACTATACATAGGCCACAAATAAAAGAATTGACGCAGTCTCGGCTTTGTCCTCTTGAGTCAAAATTAAAGACCTTTTATTTTGTGCCCTGTGGCCCAGGGGTGGACGCGCAAAATTTTCGACCCGCGACCCAACCCAACCCGCACCGTAACAGTTAACCCACGACCCAGTTTAACCCACCAGTTTATTTAATAAATAATTGTTTTAAGCTGTTACCCAAGTCTAAATTACATAGTGAATATACATTTGTACTTTGTTCATATTGCTACTTGGCTTTCAAGATTGAATTGGTCAATATGAATAGAAATATATTATGTAGTTTTCCATTGATTGTTTGCCTCTTGCCCTGTGTTTAAGTTTGACATTGTGCATTGCATTTGATGGGTTTAGGTTAAGATCTTATTTTTTAAAACAATATGAGTAAAGAAACAATATGAGTAAAGTAAAGAAAAGAAACCTGCCACTTTATGAACTCTATATTTGCATCCTAGATTGACAATGGCTCATTTAATTGAAGGTCAGTTACTTTTCACAGCCAGTTCATATTCATGGTCCATCCTGTGAGATCTGTAAAAGTTTTTTAGTATTTTACTAAAAAATTTAATTGCAAAGCATTGCAATATTACAATACATTCTTATCACAATTGAAACAATTATACTGTTAATTGCAGTTTTTCCCCACACACTCTTTGTGTTCGTAAGTTTTCCCGACGCATCCAGTTGTGTGACACACTCGATATCGTGTGGTGGTGCCGATCCCACACGCTTCGCTGCATTCAGACCACACCTGCCACTCTTCCCATTGGCCAACTGTCTTGGCACTTTCTTCCCTGCCAATAGTGTCCACAACATTCGATCTAAAATCAATGGGCGCGCTTTCGGGCACAAAATCTGGTTTAGCTTCTCCTGGTTCATCTATTTTTTCATGTGGAATAAAAATCAAGCCTCCCAAATGATTGCCACCAAAACTTTCAGCCGTAATTTCGGGCTTACGAGTAACGGCGATGGAATTGTGGTACCCGGGCGGAAGCAAATATTCGAAGGGAGGATAGAGACACGGATTTTTGCAGACTTCTTCTTGGTGCTGTTTGGTTGGATGGTTGGCGTAGGACTGTCTATTTCTGCGTGTTCTATCCACACACAGTCTTGCGCGATGACGCTTGCCATAGCCACAGGTGGGGAAACAAACTGACCAGTGACTCCACACACTGCATCTGACGTCGCCACCGAGGGGACACGGAGACAGCTGGCACCGGACGCGCTGCATTTGGTGACCTAAAACAAAGATACTAATGAAGGCAATATAACTTATGGACTATGAAGCAGTGTAGCGTCTTTATATTAAGGTGGTATATAGTTACGTTTTCGAGGTTTTTGTGATTTCTATGTAAACTTTTTGCCCACAGAACTTAAGTTATAAGGGACACATGAGTATGAATTTTTGGCAAAGTACTGCTAAGGTCAGAACCCCCAGGCATGTCTCTCACTTCACCTGTGGAAATTTTCGGAGGGCTTTAATTACAAGAAAATATGTTAACTTTTTGGTGCGTTTGCCTTTAAGGTATATTCTCAGTAAATTGACTAGTTATTAAAAAAGTGGGGGAGATGCCTGGGGATTGTAAACATGTCAAAACTCTTACCAACTTTCAGCCCCAACAGGTAATCGTATGTTTCACAGCTGTGGAGCAAATTTTTTGTAAAAAATTGTAATATTTTGGAAAGGACCTTTCTTTAGCCGCTTGTACTGGAAACAAACTAAAAGGTCTCCAAAAGGTCTAGTTCCAGTGCATGGCATTCATATAGGTACAATATTGTTCAAAGCAAAAGGTCGCTTGTGATTTGAATTTGCAATCGCAGAGCTATAGCATTCCAAAATAACACCTAAAAACGCAATTATCCCCTTAAGGTGGTAGTCACGTTTTCGAAGTTTTTGCAATAATTCAAAAGTTGCTTGATCGAACATAATCAAATTTGGCACGAACATTGCGAATGCAAATACCTTTATTTCAGCGAATTTTGACATTGATTCAAACTTTAACGGCTAATTTATAGCCCAAAAACTGGATTTTTTGTGTATTTTTTGAGGACTTACAAAATTGTATGCAAATTTTTGTGGCTCTCACACTACTCAAAAACGCCATTCAAAAAAGGTCTAACCCATTTTGTTTTAAAAATATTTTTAGCTAAAATATGACATGTTTCTGTTAGTCGTTCTAGGCGATCTGTAACTTTGAAGTTTTTTTACCTCAATTCTGACTTCTCATGCCAATATCACAAAATACCAATAATCACTTGACACCATAATTTATATACATATAGTCCCTTATGCGTTTATTACACCCGCAAAATTTGGTTAGTCTATGTCACAGCAGCCAAGAGCATTGGCAGTGTTAATAAACCCCTTCAAAAATTGCAAATTTTCTTCAGTCTCCTGAAACGTCATTTTTTGTCCGCCATTTTTTCAACGGGTACGGGCAAACTGTGCTTAATATAATATTAGCTGGCACCAATGAGGCCCTATTTAACTAAATTAAAAAATTTTAAATAATCCGTCATTTCTGAGCACAATGAGTGATTTCAGTTGAAGTAACAAATACCCTGTTCAGTTCATAAGAATGCAAAGAAAGCATGCTTGACAGTAGCCAAATAAATTTGCCCTATACTTTTTTCGAATTGAGCGAAAAGGTTGATTATTTTTTTAGTTACAGCCTACCAAAGTCATAAAAACTGCCGTTTTTTAACTTTTTAGCAAAATTTGAGCCGAACTTTGGCTCATTGTAAAAATATGCTAAATTATTACGTTTAGTTAAACATACCAGCGCTTTCGTAACACATCAACGTGCCTTTGGTATAAATCGTTTGACTGTATGCGGAATATTTTTACCAGAGTGACGAAATAACGAAATACGAGAAAAAATGCAAAAATTTGAGCTGATAAGCTTCACCAAAATAGTTAGCGTGCACACTATGAGTAACATCGACTGTTGAAAAATTGTAATTTTGTAAAAAATAAGTGGGTTAATAATATGCAAAAGACCGCTTGTAAATTGATTTAGTAATTGCTACAAAATAGAACTTTGAAAAAAGCTGCGAAAACGTAACTACCCCCTTAAGTCATACATGTATCAACACAAAGAAAGGAATTCTTTAAGCCAGCATAAGCATCGGAATGAACTATTTATTTCTGAATTACAGAAAAGCGCTCTAAAGTTTTAGTTACTCGGCTAATGCTGAGCTGTCCCTAGTCGTCTTAAGAATCCTGCGGGCCTATAATATTTCACACGTATACGGGGAGATTTATTGGCATCATGAAACCTAATTCAGTTAATGCAGATCTGTACCATTAGTGCACTGATAGCCGCGTTGGCATCTCCTGAATCGCCTGAGCAACCCCATCCCGCAGGTTGCCGAGCAATCCGACCACGGGCCCCACTCGCCATTCGCCGTCACAATCACCAGGTTGCCATCCGTCACGCGCTCCGCAACCCGCTGACCATCCGGAACTAAACAAAACTTTAACGCAACTATGCTTTAAAGACTAAAGAATAGCGTGCGTCAATTATGTAAAGCCATTAGGGGAAAGCGCCCAATTACGAACAGTTTCGTAATAGGAACACTTTCAGCTTCTTTTGATTGGATTATCTGTTTGGGTGTAGCTTTCTAGCCAAAATTTAATTGGCTCATAAATGTACGTGATCGCTTCACACCGACTGAGTTTCAAGCCGATTGGTCGAATATTCGTAAAAATATACCATTTTTTATAAAAGTGGTTCGTCAAAATTGAAAAACAACAGTGACCAAAGAAGAAATTATCACCGTACTTTGCCCCCTAAATTCTTGAGCGGGGAAAAAGTTTTTAAAATAATTTTTACATCATCGTAAAGTAAATTTTATACACTGTTCATCTATGTCACTTTCTTTTTAAATCTCGAAACTTTCTCGCTGACATTTTTCCGAAAACCGCCATGTGGCAGAAATTTTTGATGGGTTTCTTAATACGAACGCATGCACTCAGAATTGCACCCATTCGAGAACAGAGTCTCCTAATAGGAACCCATTACTCATGGTAAGCACTGTTCGTATTAAGCAACCTTGGCTCACCCCGGGATTCTTGCAGGCTAGCGTGTTCGTATTTAGCCACCTTTTTGCCAGCGTAGCGAAATTTGCTGATGCTGTGACCTCAGTCACCAAGAGTACGGTGTTCTTATTTAGCATCTTTGCTTCCAATTAGGCGACCACCCGTTCTTTTTAGGGTGCCTTTGTACCGCTTAAATTTGGATGTGTTCGTAATTGGGCGCTTTCCCCTACTTAAAGTCATTTATTAAAGCCATAAGGGTTAAAAGCAAGAAGAGCATCAAATTTTTGAAAAGAAAAAAGAAGGTATCGAACCCTCAGCGTTTGCGTCGACTTCAAGAATGCTAGCCACTACAACACTGCTCTCATGTCCGTAGACGCTACTTTTCAATTATTCGAGCAAACCATTAAAAAATCTAAAAAGTGACACTGATACTAATGTGATTCTGATGCCGAAGATAATTACACACGACGTCATTAAATTTTTTAGTCTTCCCGTCGAGTGGCTAACAATCAACGCCACCTGAAATGACTTGTCATACCATTGTACTGATTTCTCAGAGGTGGCGCCGGCTTATATGGTTGGTAGTTGTTGTGGTGGATTGGCGGTGGGGCCTTGTACTGATTTTCTATCAGGGCTGGGGGACTGGGGGGTCCATAGGGCGCCACCTCACAGGTCCCCTCAAAACATGGCGCTGTCATCTTCGAATGACCATAACCTGTCCGCGTGCGTTCTCTGAAAAACACAAAAAACGTGTGTACCGGATTACTTCAAATAAAGCCACTGTCTTGAATAAAGCCACTGTGTTCAAATAATGTCTATGTTTACACCTTCACGAAACAAACAACCACAGGGGCTTTGTTTGAGAAAATACGTTGACTTCAGCTGCATGTTACCGACTTACAGTCAGGTGCTGATAAAAACTGCAAGGCAGCATTTGTTGGCAAAATATGTACAGTACCGCTAGTTCTGTACATTTTTGGCATCAATGCAGTACAGTTAAATTCACTTGCAGGGTCATATACATATCACACTCAAGTTTTACCGGCTTGTAAGTAAGTCTCACACACGGACGCAAAAGCTCAAGATACAACAGCAAAATATACAAAATGAAAAGGTAAAGGTATATGTAGGTAACCCGTGGATAGATAACTACTTTTAGCGTGTCCGCCCTTGGGTGCGGTGCTCATATCCGTTACAAAGTTCTGCAGTTGTACAAAGTGAACATGTATGTGGGTTACATAAGTACAAGCTTTATGAAGCAGCTAGATTTGAACCACATCCTGAAACTGGGTATATAGAACTAACATATACATACACCGGACATACAATGATGAGTACGCATAAGTACAGCACCGACCAAAATTGCTTGCTACAGACTCCGGAGTCATAACGGAGTCGGAGTCACTTGATTCCGGAGTCAATGTACCTTTAACTCTATACTTTGACTCCAGAGTCAAGTCCCGGAGTCCGGAGTCAGTAGCAAGTAATTTTGGTCGGTACTGTAATAGGTATGTTGGTGGTACTTTATGAGTTAAAAGACCAAGAGTAATGCTGAGAATACTTTATTCCGTATCCACAGGTGACACTGCATGCCGACCATTGGGCCCAGTTGTGTGCACCTTTGGATTGGTCGCCGCAATTGCAATGGTTGGGGCCGCACACCACGTCGTTGTAGCAGTTGCGTTTCACATCTGCTAAAATATCCAATACGGGCACAGTTTCACGAGACCATTTAGGCTGAAATTCCTAAAGCCAGACTTAGTCTTAGGCTCGATTCATACTTACAGCCGTATGTCCGTTCTGCCGACAAAATGACGAAATAATGACGTCACAGGCACTGGCTGATCCAATTCAACAAGGAATTTCAACAAGTTAAACTTTTTGTACATCCAATTTTATGCATTTTTTCTGCTTTTAATTTTAATTTTAATTTTATTTAAAGTCGACAATACACGAGCAGGCTCATTTAATAATACATTTCTAATCCAAATTTTTTGCCACATGCAGCAAAGAGACGGCTACGCCTGTTTTATAATTTTCCGTTCTTTATAGACGTTTGACAGTAAAATAAGTTAGCGGGAATTTATTCTGCAGCAAATTTCTTAGCTGTTTTAACTGCATCAAAGTTATTAAGCACCAAAAACAGTTGGGACGTGCTATTTCAGCTGGTTTCTAACCTTTGCATTTGAAGTAACATTCCAAGTCCCTGCCTTGTTCAGCCCATGACCAATGAAGCAAATCTGAAATATTTTTGGGTATTTAACGATTCAACTAGATTGTTTTTTCCTGCCGCCGCCTCAGCGGCGGCAGGTCTTTATACTGCTATTTGGCATAAGCTAGCCACGAAGCAGTTAGCATGATTTGCGTGTTCAAGTTTTTGTTTGTCCGGGGCTTATTTTTAAAAGTTGCTTACAATTGTATGAAAACCGAAGTAAAAATTTTGTAATATTAATTTAGTTATTGTATAAGTTATGTATATATTGCTGCAAAGGCAATTTTCATTTTTAGTAATCTATTAGGTAGGGTTTTGAAGTTTTAAGTTATGATGCCCGCTTGGCCATAATTTCGATGTGGTGTGGCGGTATTGTCATTTTTTTAACAAAACATTTCCAGTATCTAATCCAAAACATAAATTTCTGGCTTAAATGTCAAGAAGGGACATGACGTCTGGCATAAAATCAACAATGAATTAAGTAGTTTTGTGAAATAATTATTTCTAATGAGATGAATTTATGTATTAAGTAATGAATGAAGTAATGCTAAAAAATCGAGTAATCGCTGCCAATGATTGCCAATGATACATGCATATTACACACGTCGCAAAATTTCATTTTGACAACATCTTGGAATTCAAAACCTAATATAATTAATGTAATATATGTAGTTGTCCATGTGCGGCTTTGGGCGGAGGAGAACATTCGTCGAATTGAGATTTCGAAACATTTTTGAAAAATACTATCAAGTATTCGACAATATTGCGCGGCAAGGACAAACTTAGTGTAAGTACTGACTGGTAACAGCTGTAAATTGCTAAAAAAATTTGAATGAAACTGCTGCTTGTTATTCACAATGCCGACCAGAGGACGGTTGGTCAACTTTACAAGTATTGTACAATTTTAGCAATTGTAAGTGCTAAAAATAAGGCTATTCGTTGTATGACTTGTAAAGTTGAGCAACAGACCCCAGACTGTGGCGACTCTGGAATGATAGTCAGTGACCTCAATTAGCTAATCAACCAAGATGTACCTTTACGTGCAGAATGCCACGGCTTTGATTAGTTCGGTTTTAGTTTATCTTATGTTTTCTATTTCTTGTTTTTCGTTTTTTGTTTCTTCAAGTGTTTCTTGTCTTATTTTTTAAATTTTCATTGTAACTCATAAAAAGAATTCTTAACACAATCAAGTTTCTTAGTGAATTAAAAGTTAATAATGGCATTAAGTTACAGAAAAAACTTAAGCAAGCTGAAAACATATTTTTTGGACGTAAAAATGATAACGGCAAACGTCACCTCATGTCTGTCCGCACCTTATTCTATTAATTTTAATTAATTATATTAATTAATTATTTTATATATCATAATTTCTTTTTATAAAATTTACATTTAGAGGTTTAAGTTCAATAACTCAGCTTTGAAGCGAGAGAAGCTGACGAATTGAATTTTGACCATGAACTTGAAATTGAGACAATTTTGTGACCTGAATTTACATAAAATTGATTAATGAATTTAAAATATTAGTGCAAGCTACATACCTCAAATAGGATATTTTAATTAAAGATATTATAAATATATTAGAACTTTTTTATTGTAACAATTTTTATTATATTGGTCTCCCTTTAATAAGCCAATGCGGGAATAAGTCAAATAATTATCGTGCATAATATTTTTAAAAATGTTAAAATTGTATATTATAGCATTTTAGCTTTCACAAGTTTACGAATTAACGAATAGGGCGTTACTTACCTAATCTGTTGAACTTCTTATATAATGTATATGTTAGAGCTGGTAGTCAGGATGTTGTAAATGAGAATTAGGGCCTATGAGACTCGGGGGCTGTGGTGTAGTGGTAGCATTCTTGTCTTCGGAGCTAGCGGCCCGGGTGCAATTCCCGGCGCCTCCATTTCTTTCTTTCTTTCAACACGGATGGAGTAGGGCACTCACCAAACGCTTTGGTAAGAATTATTGCACATTCACCTCAGTCTAGGTGGAGCTTCGTTTCATCTTCAATTTCTTCACGTGTTAGTTAATTCCAGTGCAATTCATTACAATTAAACTACATAATTGCTTTCATGTTTTTGCATTTTTTTCCAAAAATTACAATGCAGAATTGCCATAAAAATCAAGTAAATGTTTTAGTCTTTAGGCCTCATCTGATTGGCTACTGTTGAACTCCAAATGTCAGTCTTAGGTGTAAACAGAAACTGTGACGGGCTCTAACCAAAGCGCTTGGTTAGAGTACGTCTCACCCAAGTTCTGATCTGACTACCAGCTCTATCCGGCACATATAAATCTATTTAGCCTGGGTTAATAGTATGCGATATCTCTTCCTGTATTATTTATGAGTAAACTATGTAAAAAATGGTATTTCCAAGACTCCATATTACTTATGTATAATTGGTACTGTTTTTGTCAAAGCTGTTTCATACGGCTTTTTCAAATTGCTAAAATTCCTGAGTGAAATGCCTACAGGTCGTTATAAACTGTCTTTTGTAAAGATACGGCCAAATCTGCGTGAAGCATTAACAACATTGTTACACACGCATCCTTGATTTTCAATAAAACACAGTTCTATTTTAAGAGAATACACATCTTACTGAAAGCATGGAAAATTGTGAAAAGTCCAACAAGGCAAGTCATAGTTTGTGCAAATAGCTGAACTGCATCACAAGTTAGAGGCAAAACTAATTTTACCAACAGAAAGCAACTTTTGCAAAAGTGTCACAATTTCAAAGAAAACAGAACAACTCCTGTTCTTTGCAAAAAATATACTCACCTGAGTAAACTTCAGGTTGTCCACAAAAAACGGCAGACACTATTAGTAGATACACATGAGAAAATTTATTTTTGATTGCCCATTGTTGAAGTTTATTATTAAATTTAGGTAGTTTTTTTGCTGTAAAATAAATTATAGTAAATTTCAAGTTGGAGCACAAGGTCATGGTTGAAAAAATGTTGCAAGGTGTTTTTTGCAATTATGACAATTATAACACGGTTGTAGAACAAATTGCAATTAGTAAACTGACGCAAAAAAGTTATTGTTTTGAAAAATGTTTAAATTACGAACATCTGGGCATTTGCTACGCGTGAAAGAGTATTATATCGTCAATCAGGGATGTTAAATGTTGAAATTGTTAAATATTTGCATTTGTTATTTACGTGAGGTTTTTATTTGTCCGCTTTTTTATTTATTGCTATTTATACGTATCATGATCAGGTCCGTAACACCTGGCCCATTTGTCTATAGTCATTTTGTCGATTGTATATTTGTCTTTTTTTACATTATTTTCTGCTTTTTTTGCAAGTCAAAAATTAACTCACACCTGCAATAATACTGAATATTCTCTTAGTCCCATTACCACTTTGAAACTCGTAGTCATGGTGTAGAAAAACCATTAAAAAACGAGGGCTTGTTCAATGATTACGAATTTTTTTTATTAGATTAACTTACTAGACATTGTGAACATTTTTTCTAGCCAAAACTTTAGGCCTTGATTATCCTGATGTTGTAGAAATAGCATCAATTTTATTAATTTAATTTAGTTAATCCGTTTTCATATTAAATACTACTTGATAAATCAATTCAACAAAGACATTGAACAATTTAAAAAGCACATAACAATGTTATTTTATTGAATAAAACAATCTGATGAGAACTATGCAAAAAACAACCAATAGGAGATTTGCAACAAAAAACACTTCACTGGCATGAAATATTGCACGACTGCGTTCTCGCATTTCATTGGACCGCTTAAAAGTGACGTGATCAGTTGTGATTGGTGGAAAAGGGTCGTGTGATTTAGTCCACTTCGATGTGATTGGATATGCTGTGTCGATTGCGATGCGGCTTTAGGGGCAATGTCTCTTGCTGGTCTTCGGAGAGAGGGGAATTCAGACAACTGCCATTGGCGGACAGGAAACGACGACAGGAGTTGGGAGTCTGCAAACACGATTTCACAAAGGTGGTTCTACTGAACCATTGGTTTCATGTACGTTTTGCATGATTCGCACATAATTTCATTAAAGAAAATTAAAATCGCCGGAATCGTTACCGATTTCGTAGACTCTCTTAAACCATGGTTTTTGCTTTGTTGAAACTTGAAAGCAGCAGCACAACGTATGTAAAACCATGGTTTTTTTAAAAACCACCGTGCTGAAATCTACCCATATAGTTGATGATTTCAGAATGGCTGTTCGCAAACATTACAGGTTCTGTACTGCTAACAGCTAACATATTTTTTTCGTTTTGCATGCGTTTTTTGACGGAGGCAACTTGAAATATAAAACCAGTACTCGCTTCGTCGTGGATACAAAACATATATATCAATGCTTATTCCGCAATGAAAAACTGTGAAACTGATTCACAGAACAAACGTTTTCATTGATTTACTAAAATAGCATTGATGTTGTTTAGCATCAAAATTAGTATAAGTTAGAAGCATCAAAACTCTATTTGCGTCAAAAACGTTGAACAATGAGCAACGATGTTGTTTAGCATCAAAAAATAAACAAACTGCACCAAAGCTGCAATCAAGACTGCATCAGAATTAAGCATAGCGCATCAAAGCTGCATCAAAACTGCATCAAAATTAAGCAAACTGCATCAAAACTCCATAAATCTTACTTCCTGCATCATGACCCCCTCTGTCCTGGGGGATCGATTGCAGCTTTGTTTTCGGCGGACGTTGTGGAACTTTGGCGCGTGCCCTCTACCCCAGTCGCTCGACAGAGTGGTCGCTTTCAGAAACGACGTGGACTTGATGAACGCTTGCGAGAGATTCGAACGAATCTAAAAAAAAGTACGACACTACGCTTCGAAACATAGGTCAGTTTGTAGGAAAGATATTATGCTATCTTATCTTATTATAATATATAACCAAGGGGTGTGCCTACCTATGTTGGTAAAATTGATTTGACTAAACAATTGTGTAGCTTATGGGACTTTTAGGGCAGAGTGGTCTGTATCATGAGTTTGTGTGCATCACAAGTTCTATACTTACCTACCTGGAATATTTACCATTGAATTGAGTATGAATAATGATTATATTAGGGTTACAACTGGTAGCCCGGTTAGAGCTAGGGTGGTTTGGTTACGCTTTGGTTTATGGCCGGTCTCACTTTCTGTTTTCGCATATGATTGACGTTTGGAGTTCAGGACTAGCCAATCAGTTAGGAAACGCTACTGTGACTGCAAATTTTTCCAAATGCTTAGCCTTAAGATTAACGGCAATTCAGTGTTATAATTTGTTAGCAAATAAAGTTGGTAATAAAACTACAAATGAATTAAACTAGAATCAGAATTTTTCTTACCTCTCCGTTGATAAAGCAATAGATGAGTGAAAATGATATACCCTAGAACATGAAAAAAACACACAAAATTACATTAGTTTTTGAAAGTGTCCCTGTCCAGACCAATTTTAGTTGCATGGAAAAAAACTTTTGCAATCTAAACTTTAATACTCACGTAAGTTTTGTAAAAGAGGTAAGAAACTCATTAATACATAAAAATTCAGTTTATACGATGCAGACATTTAAAAAACCATCTGATCCAATACAATGAAGTTATGTATGGCGTGGGTACAAATGCAATTAGAACACGTATGCGATGTACCCGAGAACAAATGCAATTGCGTTTCTCCCCGGGCACATTACAAACGTTCCCGAGGTCCTTATCCAGAATTGGATTTAACAGATAAGATTTAAATCAATTTTGCGAATAACACAAAAGAAAATAAGAATATCCGGCTGAAATTGAGCCTTACACGTCCTATATAGATTATCTATAAGTGTGTCAAGTTTCAACCAATTACGTGCATTTGACGCTGCGTTATTGACGAAGTAAAGTTAAATCTAATCCGATAAATCCAAGACCCCAAGTTGCATTTGTGCCCACAACATAAACGCATGTACTGTGCAGCACCTGTGTGTGTTGCATGAGTACATTGAACATGAGGTAAGCCCGGTGCGCCAGACTGCCCTTTTCTGACGGCTCGTAGAACCACAGCAGGTTCGCCACGCCAAGCAGGGGCACCAGCACCAGGGTCGCTCGAATCGTCTTCCTGGAAAGCACACACAGAACTGAAACTGTATTCTGGAGTAGGTACATTATTATTGTTGTTAAGTTTTTATGTGGGTTGCCTTGTGGCTTCAGGTACATTGCCAAGGTCTGAGACCGAAGTGTGACTCCCCTGACCGAACGGTAAGGCCCTAAGTCGCTCACTCACTGTGAATGAGAATTAGGCCCTACGAGACTTGGCGGCTGTGGTGTAGTGGTTTGCCCTCTTATCGCCGCCATGAGCGTTTTTCTTCCTTTGAAGTTGGGGCATCCTCTTCCTTTCAACAATATTAAATAACAGTTGATTGAATTTGTATCCGGAATGATTTATATTGTAATAATTATGTTGTAACTCAATTTTGTGTTAGAATATTAATGGTCAAAATTGTCAATGGACAATACAACTATCAAAAAAAGGCACCAAGATGTAAAGAAAACTGTACAATCATGTCAAATAAAATACGAACCCGACACCAAAATCCCATAAAACTACAAACCTTATTTTGCAAAAGCAATTTGCACAGTTGCTAACAACAGAAAACATTAAAAAAATGAACACAGGTCGTGGAGGCAGTTTTAGAAACCTCACATATGTATGTGTGAAACTTTCACATAAAGTCGTACATTATTACTAAGAGTACATAATAGTGTCTCACTCTTCCATAAAAGTGAGAACTATTATGTACTCTTGATACTGCAATACATTTTAAACAAAGAAAAAGTCCGTGAGTAACGTAGATTAAAAACTACCGTAACTATTACTACTGTAGAGTATTTTGGCAAAAACTTACATTCTAATAAATAAAATTTTGAGCTTACCATAACCTTCTTGATTCCTGAGTATTGGATGCTGTCAACTTCTGAATTAGGATGCATACTATACACACTAGCAAAATCAAGTTGACCTAAAACATGTTCATACGCATGTGTTGGATGTAAAAAAATGTTAGTAACAATGTAACAATTGTCACTTTTACACTATTAAATTAAAATAAATTGAATTCTATTATATTGAAAACCTTTCCGATGCATTGGAACTTTAGCATGCGTTTAATATTACATAAAGGTAAAGTAACCTGCACACCTAACGTAGACTTTGGGTCTGAGTTGGCGATATTCACATGTTTGTCTTAATCTTTCCAATAAAATTTCAAATCTTTAATCCTTAATTTGCCCAAATCTTAATGCAACAATTTGAATTAAAGGACATTGGGTATCAAAATATACATGAGCGGATACATAGCAAATATCAGTTTGACACTTAACAGAAAAGTACACAATTAATATATGTATTTGTCGACAAAAGACGAGCTTCATCTTCGCGAAAATTGACAGAACGTATGTATGACACCCAAACTTTATGTTGACACAAAACATGACTTACAAAAAGTACAAACATCATGGGCCCGATGAGTACAAACCGCAGGGGTCCCTTGTTGTAGGGAAGCCAGCAATAGGAGGTCTGACCAACCAGCTCCGTCAAAACGCACCAGATTATCACGCACATCAGAGGGACGCCTAAATCAGAATCAAAAAATTAGGCAAACAGTTTCCGCATAGGTCCTAATGATCTGAACTAGAGGCGGAATCGGTTCTACTGATAGCCGATGCAACCGGTCCCACATTTAAATTCTGAACTGATCAACTCAAGCCTACTGTTGCTCGACTACAAATCTGCACATGGATTAGTTTAGCTGTATCCCAATCATCTTGAAGTGAGTATGTCAAATTCCAAAATTATGATTATCTGACGCCGTTTAGTCTCTTGACTAAATCAAATCTAATCAAACGAAAAACAAATTAAGCAAAAGATAAATCTAAGCCACTTTGGGTTACGACCACAAGCGGTGTTGCTCGCCAAACAAAATAAGGGTGGGAATAATGGATATGTGAATAAAACTGTGCAAAATGAAATATTACCCCATCCCAGAACGTAGAATGGCCAGACGGGTATGTTTTCGCGGAAAGCGAATATGGAGAGACGACTGAACAGATAGACGCCCTCCACGAACATCCAGAAAAAACTGGCCATGGTGGAATACATGATCAGCACCAGCAGCAGTTTGCACAGCCACTCCTGCAAACAGCATGCAATTGCTGTTCAAAACAAATTGCAATACAGTTTCACTCGTTTTACATTGTATGCAACTTAGGTCTATTTCCTAAATTGACTAACGGATTGGATTAAAATTTGTTTGCCTAATAACTTATCTCGATGTTGAAGTAGACAGAAAAAAAATTGTGCACAAGCGGGATGTGCTACAAATAATTGCTATCGTAAACATAAACGTTGTCATCAGTTATTGGCTAAAGAAATTTTAATCTAATCCGTCGAAATCAATTTCACGGATTGGCCCCTAGAACTCAGGCCTCAAAATAAAATTAATAATAAAAATAAACAATAATAAAGCACAGAAAATAATGACTGAGGGTGAGAAACAAGAGATGAGCTCGTCTAATCAGTCGATTAGCAAGAAACGCGTATTTGGACTATCTAATTATTTAGGTTTGGAGTAGATTTTCTGAACTAAAGTTTTATTTCTTGTTTGCAACTGCTTAGTTCTACAAACCGGGCCTTACCAATACTTAGCTTACTCTTAAGCCTTTACTCCATGACTTTTCAAAAATGAACAAATTGCAATTCTAAAACAAATTTATCTGATATAACAGTATGCTGATAAGGGTTATGCATCCGTTCGTTTATCATTCAACATTGAACTTGTGCGTTTCTGCTCACAACTTTGTGTCTGTTTGTGTAGCCATCGGCGAGTGTGGTGTCGACCCCCTGGAAACAACCACTGAACACCGCGGGGGGAGTCCACAGGCAGATCCAGCAGGTGAAGGTGAAGAAGCGAATAATGAAGGCCGCAGCCAGGTTTTTGTGGATGGTCAGGCGCGTGCACTGGATGGCTCTGAAATATCATAGTAACGTAACATAAACAACATTAAAATAATAAAAATAACATATGTAACATAAAATCTTTAGTTATATCTATTGTTTAAAAATACGCCCTGGAAAATAGGTGTATTTTGGAGTGACTAAACGATTTTAAAAAACGAGCTTAATGCTGCCAATTCTGAAAGACCTGACTTATTAGTCTGACTAAAAAGACTAAATGTAAGCGTGAGTTTTAGCATGCTTTTAGTAGCATGGATTTTAGTTTTAAGTGCGAGCTAAAAATAAGCAAAAGACTTGTTTCAATTTAAAACTTAACATTGAGTCGTTTAGGCCAACATTTGTATCATTACTTCTGACTAAACTCAAGAAGCGCGGTCTGTTTAATGCGACATAAGAATGGGCCCTTATTGATAATGCACGTAATTTAAAATAATTAAAACTAATATAATTTTTCGTCCCCTAAAGAACGAATATAATTTTTCGCTGCTACATTTCATATAAATAAAATAAAATGCCATGTTTGCGAGTCGAATGATTTGACGAACCGAATGGAACAAAATATGATCATGGATATGATGAGACATATTTCGGAGATCACGCTCAGCCAAAGGGTCACCAGTCGAGACGCGTGCGAAAATGCATTCGTGCACTAAAATACAAAACCTAACCAAAGTTTGACCAAGACCCCTGAGACAAGAGACTCGAGTTAGCTGAAACTTGTTATGGTGTAGACTGTAGCAGTAATTGTAGACGAGAATAGGTCGTAGAACAGAGCTTGAAAATTTTAGACTATGCTGTGAATGTAAAAATAATCTTAAGCAATGGCCACAATCTACAGCTTGATAAGTACCTACTGTACTGTGCATAAAAATTTCACCGCTCGTAGGAATACGTTCATTATTACATTCCCTATATAATATGTCAACCTTTGTGAAAATTGACGAGTGAGAAGAAATTTGTTAGCGAAATTATTCACACTTTTGCTGCACTGCAAATGGTTTGAGAACCATTTTATGACACCGTTTTCACTTTCCACCCACATTGGTCGCAATTTCACACAAGATTGTACCATTCTGTATGTGTATGTCTTATGGACGGGGAACATTTTTTGCACAGTACACGACCTACTGGTTTGCAGGGCTTGTTGATGCAGCTGGACATGTTGTTGAAAATGAATATGCAGGCCTGGTAGTTGGGGTTGCTCCAGTGGCCGCTCTCGTTGCAGAAGCGGACTGCATAACGATCTAAAACATTGTAGGACTGATGGTTGACTCAAGACCGACTTCTGCACTTATTCTGATAGGGTCCAACTACATATATTCTCTGCTGTGGCCTAACGTTCATTATTTGACTGTACATTACTGTTGGCTGGCTACCCATGTCATTTGCACACGATATCAAAATATCGTTCAAATATTCACACCTAAGACCCGAATATCGGATACAAAGCTCACCTCAATAATATTATTAAATCTGTTAAAATAAATCTGTTAAATTCTGTTAAAATCTGTTAATTAAATCGGCTCACTATTTATTTTACACCTGAGTCAAGAATATATGTACCTAATCGTGCGAATACAAAATCAAATGCTGTGCACACCTTCATATTCACAATTAGAGCAGAACTGGAAGGGACATTCTCTCCGGGCCAAGGTGCCGGGTTGGGTCCAGTCCCAGCAAAAGGTGAGATCGTAAGACGGGCTGCATCCGGGGTACTCCTGCACTTGCTGCAAGTAGCCAGGGGTCGAGAGAAAGTTTTGACAAAGTTTCTCTTCCTCCAAAGGGTTTACGCGCATGTCAATTAAGCTGAAATAAGCACAACCAGAGCTCATTAGCTAATGCCGGGGTGACAAAGCAGGATGGGTTGTCGAATGACAATTTGTTGGTTGCAAAAGTCAACCATCTTAAAAGAAGAACGAACATCAAAAAAGTAACCTTTGAAGGTTAGTGTGATAGCTGCTTTTGATTGAAACTGTGTCAGATTTTCGCGCTATGGTTTGATTGACAAACATTACACTAATGATTATTGTTGTTTTTTTAACTTGTATTTGCTGGGTTAAGTTTTTAATGTAGAGACATAGCAAGTTACGCTTAAGCCTGTTTCACACGAGGTGGATTTTCAAGGGGATCCCCATGGGGAATTTTGCTTATCGCTCTCCGAGCGTTTTTTCAAGGGGATCCACATGCAGTGGCCAATCAAATAAAGTCACGTGAGTCATATAATTTCACACGATGCTTGCATATTCTGTTATTAACGTTTTTCAGGCCTTTTATAGCTGTTTTTGAACATTGGTAGACGTTAGTGTTCTCATACACCGCGTAGATATGGCTTTGTGCCATTACTGTGTTAAAATTTAATATAAAATAATAAATATAAGTAATTAATTAATTTGCATGTATCATATATTTCAACATATGGATAAATAATACTCTGCAAAGATACTATGATAGTCCAACAAGCACGTTTTGCGAGTAAGGTTAAACCTTTTAGATAGACTACGTTGCGAGTTGCTTGCAGTGCTGAGGATATTCTTCGAATATAAAACGCGGCACTTAAAAATTTTCGAAGCGCGCATATTTAAAAAACGTACCAAGTAGTTCAGTTAAAACTTCAAAACTTCAAGTGTTAAACTTTAGCCAACAGTGTCATCAGTAATAACCAAAAAAGTCTCCATCAGAAAAAATTTATGGAGGTTCAGTTCAGTTAAAACTTGATTAAGTACATAAGAGATGCAACGTGATCAACGTGAAAAGTTTAAGTTCGAAACTGATCATTGTATTGCAAAATCGTACATAATAGCCATTTTTTTACGAGTTACAGTTCACATTTTACAGCAGCTAAACAACGCACACGCTCATCGTGTGCTAGTCAGCTGATGTACGCTAGACCAGCTCAGCTATTGTTTCGTAGCGAACGGCGTCAATACTCCATAGATGGACTCCGTAACCGCCACTGGGCAACGTTGCCATATCCTCTGGAGTAGTTCAAAATTTTTTACTTCCGACGCACTAATGAACATTTCAAGCAACATAGCTGCGACAGGTTTTGTTAAATAATTGTTTTCTACAAGCAAAAGTTGTCAGCACTGAACAGACGTAAATGAGAGCACTGAACAGGCAGTTAATCGTACGTACACTATACACACGATCTAGACACACACGCTCACACAAACAGTGTTAATTGCTGACCTAGCAGCAGTTTAACACTTGAATAGGTGCATTTGTGTGCTCTTGACGCACACGTTTGCACTATAGTATATACGCGGCGGCTGAGGCCGCCGCGTAAAAATCAATACACAACCACCACAACTATACTACGTACTGGGAGGCCGTTTAAAATTCCACGCAAGAATCCCCGCTAGAATCTGCCTCGTGTGAACGGCTTTCCCCTCGGGGATCCCCGTGGGGACTCGTGGGGACTCTCACGGGGATCCCCCTGGGGTTCGCCATGGGGAAAGTCCCCTTGAAAATCCACCTCGTGTGAAACAGGCTTTAGAGGGTTAATGGCTGGTTAGCCAGGTTAATCTACAAAGGCAAGCGTTATGAATCAAATGCACTTATTCTAATCCGTTAAATCCGATTTCAAATGAATCTCTATAGAATGACCGAACCGAACTGTCTGTTAACACGACACGGCTTTAGGTATTCTCATTGTCACAGTTTTAATCAACCTTTTTTACAATTCACACTGTTTTTTTACAGATAACGTACACTGGCCGAGGTTTTAGTAGAAATCCGTCAAATCCAGTTCACCTTACTCTAGACATACGCTACAACGTTTTTTGTAATGAATATTACGTAAATCATTGCAGTTATGATTCCTGTGTCTATTTTAATGCAACCACGTGTTCGACTTAAACTGTAAATAAGTTGAAGAACTACTGTGAGTCGCATCCATTTGAGTTTTTCCATGCTATTTTTTACAAAAAAACTTGCAGAAAAAGTTTATGCGACAAAATCATGTCTGGTGTTGAAACAATTGAGCCATATTCAGAAAGTAAGTATAAAAAGTTACGCTAAGCAGACAACTTCTTGATAACTATACCATAAAATACAAGTTTTAGTAATAAAATTATTAACACTTGTTAAACTAACAGCCATATAATATTGAAAAGCCATTAATAAAATTTGTAGCAAATAAACTAAATAATAAGTAAAAAAGTCTAGTAAACTAGTAATATTTTCCGCCGAATCGACACTTAATTAATAATAAAATGGCATCATTGGGCCAGAAGAATTTTTTAACAAAGTTAAAAAGTTTCATATTTTGCACTGCTGCGTACCAACACAGCAAAATGACATTATAAAAATTGCGATGACTTTTAGACTTGTGACACAATTGATTTTTAAAGAACTTTTGTGAAGAATTGCACATTATCGTGTTGGCTATTTCCGATAAATCCCAGGGCCTATTCCTTTTCCGGATTAAAGGGTTAATTATAATCGGACTAAACGGTTAAACGGATTAAACGGACTTAACTTTTAGGGCGTTGCTTTTAAATCGGACTAAACGGACTTGACTATGCACGCTAATGTTAAGCGTGCATGTTAAGTCCGTTTAGTCCAGTGGTAGTTTTGGAATGGGGTCAGACTAAAATTAAGCCGCTGACTTATTTGAACTCGTTTAGTCCGATTTGTCATTCCAAAACCTCGGACTAAAATAAGTCAAGTCCGTTTAATCCGGTAAAGGAATAGGCCCCCAGTTACAACTATTGTCTGAATAGACTTTTGAGACGTTGCTTCTGACAATAAGATCGAGACAAGGTTAAAGTCGAGTGTGAACTGGCTCATTCTTAGATTTTGCTATACATTTCTTATAGAAACAAAAATAGCTTACGGACAATGACAATGACCATAAAGAATTTCGTTTTGCGGTTCAGCAATGTATCGATATTGTATGCAGCAGTTGTTGTAAACTAGCTATTAACGGTCACTTCCTAACGCAGAACGAAACTCATAAACTTATATCACATAGTTTTTCGTACTGAATATGTTTTTGTTCTATGAGTACTGTACATATGAAACTTTTCTGAAAACGACATAACTTCCTTAACGACAAGTGTGAATCGGGCTTTTGATAGGGATTAAACTGCCTTTTGTTAAATCCCAACGTGGTGCTGCAATGTTGCTAGATATCTGCGCAGCGAATACTTATAAAAGCAGGTAACAAACTCTTTGCAAATTAGTTTTACAAGTGTTATCTGCATTGTTTAGAAAAATTCTATTAGAGTCTCAATTAATTTTCTATGTCAACTAACTGAATTAGAACTTGTGAATTAATCATAGTGCCGGTGTCAGGCTAGTCCGCATTTGCGTGGTTGTACTTTTTTGCATTTGTGCAGGATTTTGTTTTCCTTAGTTCGAGTCCGGCACAGCGTGTTGAAATCATGCTTAGAAATGTGAATCTCTAACTTCTAGATTAGTGGACTACAGTACCAGCCAAAATTACTTGCTGCAGACTTACGAGTCCGGAGTCAAAGCGGAGTCGGAATGACTTGATTCCAGAGTCAAAGTGTTAGTTATACGTGCATTGACTTCAGAGTCAGATGACTCCAACTCCACTTTGACTCCTGAGTCTGTTGCAAGTAACTTTGGTCGGTACTTTATCTTAAACTAATTTTAGCATAATTTAGCCTCTAGTTAGCGTAACTTAACATGACTTAATTACAATGTTATGGTCTTTAACGTTGTGTCTGTTACTATCATCCTACACATGTTAGGTTAAGAATAGAATCTGATTACATATCTAAACAAAGTTGGCTGACATATCATAACTCGTTCGGTCCGATATTCATTTCTAAGCTGCGGTCTAGTTCAGCTTGTAATTTGTCGGGACCTTTGTCTAGTAACAGTCTAGTGACAGTCACTGAATGTTAGAACTAGCTAAGACTTCATACCACTGGTGTAACAATAGACAGCAGCCTCAGGTCAGTCTTGCTAAACACAGTCTAAGTAAAGTCTAAGTATGCTAAGTAAAATAGGTTTTTGAACAAAAAGCAAGTAATTAATACAAAGAATGATTCCACACTGCACCTTTGTTATTAAGAGAAGAATTTAAAGCAGAAAAAACACTTGAAATACATAAATATGATGACATGTTTTTTCAGAAAGTCAAAAATTAGTAAAAAACAGGAATTCTCCCTTAAGGGGGTAGTGTCGCGAAAGCAGTCGATTTTGCGTAACTGTAAAACATTTTTAGAAAAAGATAAGACATTATTCTTTATATATTTTGAAAATATATGTTGAGGCAAGTATTTTCGTCATTTTTTCATCAAAATTGATGCAGTATACTGTTTGCAGTGAGGTCGCAAAGTCGGAAAAATGACGTTTTAAAAACCTATTCACATTCGATTTTTTCCTGTTGTGCCACAGCACAACAGGTCTCTAATTTTGATTTCTGGCGGAATACACTGGGCTTGTAGTGCAATGTACGTCTGTGCGTTAGTTTGCTTTGCATATTAGAGCTACTGCGCGAGCGTCACATCATTGTCTAGTGCAAAAGTTGCACTGTAAGCTGGAAAAATGTCAATGTGCGCTTGTTTAGTTCATGTGTCTCACATAGTGCGCGTGTGTCACATTGCTGATAGTACCAACATTTGACCAGATAATTTTGTTGGCAGCATATGTTTCCTGCGAACTGTAGTCATTTTTGGTCATGAAAGAATGAATACACTTCTCACTCAACAAAACAACCCATTCCTACATAATTTGTTGTAAGATAATTAAAACTACTTCCAGTTTTTGCATAAACAACTTATTGTAAGATTGCATAAAAACGCATTGAACTTTTGCATACACATTATACAATAAGATAATTATCTGCTGCACAACAGGTTTTAGCTGACCTGCTGGTCAGCTTATTTTAACATAATTCTTAATACTTACTGAAGGTTTTGCCGCAGGTTGGGCTTGTTCGTCACAATTAGCAACTTATTTGTTTAGGTTGTTTACATAGACTAAAAGGATATATGTTGTAGTTTATGCACACAAAATTTAGTGCAAATTACTTGAGTGGTTGCGGAGTAATACCTGTTTGAACTGTGAAACTGTGCGTAGACAGTGTAGTACTCACAGCAATAATGCTAAATTGTGAAAAAATTAGACGCTTATTTTAAAATAAAAAGAAAACAGAACCTTCATTTTTCATTTTTCTTAATTGTGGCAAAAAACCGTGCGTCGACACGTTATGTGTGCTTCACAAGCTGGCCAAGCTGATATCTGGCTGAATTAGTTGAATTATCATGTCCTTATTGTGTAATGTCTGGCTTACAATCGGTGATTGGTTCAAGATATTGGTAGATATTGGTAGTCTACTGTCTGGCAGTACTTATTTAACACACTATAGCATTGGACTAGTTTCTCAGTGAACGTACAAGTTCAAAGCAAAAAGATTTCTTTTTGCAACCTATGAGCAAAACTGCTTTCGCGACACTACCCCCTTAAATCATAGAATATCATAATGAAAACAACGAACAGTAAAGGTTGTGACTTCGCTCTATACTTGTTATTCAATACCATACTTTATTCGTGTTTTATTTTACAAAAAAAGTGAACTACTTGAGTTACGCGAGTCTTGAATTTGTTCTGGGCAAGTTTTGAAAAACTTTAGGCGCGCGAACGACATTTTTGTTGTTTTTGAACAAACTGTTAAACTTTTCAAGTGCGTTAGACAAATATTTGTTCCCCGAAAAAATATGAACGACAGTCAATTTTAGCAGAACGTTGGTTTATGAAAGGCAAACGAGGCATCTGAAAGAATATTTAAATGAGTAAAGACAACGGTTTGGGGTAAAATATGTCCCAAAGTCCGGCTAGCATAATGGTTAAAGTATATTTTAGTACCCCATTTACATAGTTCGCTTGCTTAGCATTTCTTGAAAGTGCTTTTTTAAGCTTATTATATATAACGTGTTTATACCGTCGACAGATATACAGAAAATACTACTCAAAAATAGCAAAAAACCTATTGTATAAAGTGCATCCCAGTAGCAGTATTATGTTAAGCCTTATTTCAAATGTTATTTGGTAATCTATTATTTGTTCAAAAATCCTCTTATATGTATGTTCTTAATACATTGTCAACAATTGCATACATATGGCAATGAATTAATTGTGAAAAAACAGAAAAAAACAATAACCAAAAAACTGAACAAAAAACACACACACACACACACACAACAGTGTTAATTTCAACACAGCGTCTGTGATGTGTTATAGTGCCATAGCACAACTAAAAAGACAAAGCAAGACGAAAAGCAGTGAGGCGGAAAAATGGAGGAAAGGCACCCTACCTAGTCCATTAGCTGGAAATGTGCGAAAACTCTCAGGATGGGAAAAACCACAAAAACTCAAACGAAAGAATCCCAGATAAAGTGTTTGAAGCACGGAAAAAGACGGCGCCCTGAAACTCCAGCTGACAGTTTAAAGTCAAACAAAAGCGAGGGTCGCATTTTGCTTGACAAAGACTAAAGCCCGGTTCATATGTATGTATGTATGTACTTGGCCGTAAAGGTGTCTGATTGTTAGTTAAGTATGTTAAAACGTTAGACCATCAGGCATACTCACCGAATGGAAATAACAAAAGCCGGTGTTCCACGGAAAAATTATTAGTTTTAGTTCTATTTTTATGGAAATGCTTACAGACAAACTATGATGGTCACAGCATGCTAAAAAACACTACTCCCGTGGCGCATTTCGCAAACGTGTAGGCACACAGACTCATGCTAGTTGTGAACATTTGGGAAGGAAATTGCACCATTGTCGTTTTGCCAAATCTGGGCTGTGCATACGTACATTTTTCATTTGATTTGCCTATAATTTCATTACAAAAAAATAATAGCCAGGGGGGCGTTTCAGTAAGCCCTCTTAAGTGTGCTCATAAACTTGCGCATAAGCTGGTCTGTTATGAGCGAGTTACGAGCCTCTTAAGGATCGCTCGTAAAGTGTTTCAATAAAGTGCTCTTAAATTGCTCATAGCGTGCAGACTTATGCAGCACATAAGTCTGTGCATAAAGTCAGCAAACGTGCATTCGTTTTGTTTTTGGACATGCATATCGTGTATTATTTTAGGATTTTACAACTTTATGTTATTTTTTGTGATTTTTGTTATGGGGGGAGGGTTCTGGCGTGAGACAAATTTCCTGCCAAAATTTGAAAAAAATAGGCATTTATTTGAAGTTTTAGCGTTTTTTACCAAAATTTTAGCCCAAAATTGTCGATCGTTACATTTTGATCAAAAAAGGTAAAAATTGTGTCAGTTTTGGAGTTTGGATGTGAAAAATTAGTAGACGCTTACGTAAAAAATCCAAAATTGAAATAAACCATGAGTGATCAAATCTCAATTCTATGCAGTTAAGCAAAACTGTTGAAAAAAATTTGTTAGTTTTAATACTTTGCTGTAAATCATAAATGCCGTCACCTCAAGAAATCGTCGAACAAGTCTAAACTAGACTATTACAGGTACTAGATATTTACAGGTACCTATTACATTTAAATTTCTCCATGCGCAATCTATTTTTGTTCTGTATATAGACATCTTTCCCGAAAATTACGAATGAGTAATGGCGTATTTCAACTTAACACAGTATTATTATATTGACATTAACGACTAGTAAATATTCAATACGAATCATAAAATGTTAGAATCATAAAATGTTACAATACAACCGTATAACTCTAGTTAAAACAAATAATTTATAAACTTAAACTACATTTACTTACGTAACAATAAAAATGAATGGCGATTGATTGATTATTATGATTTGGATGAACAATTATTTCTTCTGGACAACAAAACAGCTTGGCTGCAAAACTTGTCCTGTACATTTAACAAGCTTATTAGCATTTTTCCGCTACAGATCAGCCAACTTTCCTATTCTACCCACACTGCTGCCCTTGGTGAAAGGGCATTTTTATAATAATTATTTAAATTTATTATATTTTTAAACTGAGCACGTATCATTCAAACTATCAGTTAACTAGCAATTATGAAGCACAAAAAAACTTTTTATGCTAATTACATGCACAGACACTCATGTAGTTAAGGGGATGGGCGAAAAGACCACCAAAATTCGGTACCGGGGGTCCCACCCAGGTGTAGAACAGGGAGAGGATCCCGACGTGAGACAAATTTTGTGCTAATATTGAAAAAAAATCGGCATTTTTTTATAAAATTTCAGCAGTTTTTCCGGAAATTTTGGCCAAAAATTGTCAAAATCGGTGCGTTTTGGTCCAAAAAAGGTAAGAATTGCGTCAGTTTTGAGATAAAGGGATCAAAATTTAGTAAACGCTTACGTAAAAAAATTCTCTATTGAAATAAACATGATGTAACAAAATGAACTAGTGCAAAGCAGTCACGTTAAAACGCATTTTCCACGCATTTTGCATGCTCAGAATCACTTATGAGCTCGCTAGGAGCCCGATTTACTGCTCTTAAACTTATGCGCAAAATTATGCGTGCTCTTAACTTAAGAGCAGTTACTGAAACACCTAATCCTTAAGAGCATGCATAAGTTGCCCACTTATGAGCTCATGAGCGCTAGGAGCGCTTACTGAAACGCCCCCCTGATTTGTTACCTACAAATTTTGTCGGTTTTCTTATGCCTGGGTTTTAGCTCTGCTAAGCAAAACAGTGCCTTGGTTTGCTTAATGCCACATACTTGAAATCTCAGCATCTCTAAACATTCACCCACCCTGCGACCGAGATCACCCGCGGGTACTCGGTAAAGTCAGCATTGAGCATGCCGCTATTTTTGACGCCTTATTTAAGCTATAAACACTTTTATGAATATACAACTACAATCTGAGAAATGGGTCCTCTCAGACTCTGTCTCTGAAGGTTATTGGTACTGTCATAAACTAGCATACGTATGTTGAGATATAACTGATATGCCTGTAGGATACCCAAAAAAACAAACTCTAAATTGACCAAATCGCAAAATAAATGAAAAGAACTTGCAAAAAGTCTTAAATATGTCGGCTAGCTAGTTTTTATAATGTATAAAAACTTTCGCAATTTATTAAATTAATTTATATTTTGGAAGAATGATAGTTTATGGGGGCCAGTAGGTTTTTGTTGTAATGAGTTTCAATTATTTTTGCGTTGATCCTTGAGATATGGTAAAAATTCAAATTGAATTGCAGCCAAACTATAAAATTAAAAACAATTTTTAAAAGGTTTAGTAAAGCAACAGGGGTTTATTTTCAGTTTAACCTAACCATAAGCAATAATAGTGTCAATTTTTGTAACATATGATATTAATACTTATTAAAAATTTAATTAAGTACATATGTGTATTAAAAGTGAAGTTTTATGAAGTACATGCACACTAGCATATGTAATTGTACCAAGTAATGGAGCAATAAAAAAAACTGTATGAATAACAACGAAAACGTACAATATGTATGTTTGAAACCAGTGAATAGCTAGCTAACAGAAACAGAAACAATTTACTTGCATAAAATGTTCAGGTTCCGAAAACAGTATATACAGAATGCTGAGGTTTCCTTTTTGTGGAAAAAATATGAGACGGGAGTTTGTGCTGTACAGCACCATTTGTGGTGGTCATAAGTTTAATTGGAATTGAAGGCGCTCTGTAATTCTATAGCACACCAAAACCAATATAGCACTCCCACCAAATACATAGATCAGGTCACAAAGCCAAATAGATTTACTACCGCGGATAGACACATACGCTTGACATAGCGCTACATACAGCTTGGTTTATATGAATTGAGATTTAGTGGATTAGATAAGAGGTTTAGTGGATAATAACAAAACAAATCTAATAATGTGCTGAACAGAACAGATTATCATGAAAGCGTGTAGATTTGGGTTAAGAATTAAAAATTATTGAAACATTCTGGATTACTGACACCTACATACCTACATAGGTATGTATAAAGCAACTAATTTTTATTATTACTTATGTTAAGAAAAATGTTCTAAAAATTCAGAATTAAGCAAGTTTCAAAACAAATCGTAGAAAATTGTATTCATTGTTTGTCATTGCTCCAATAACTTGTAAAAATTTTTCCAAAAGTGATCGCAGTTATGCAGTGATTTGATATGACTATTTGCACTAATAAATCAAAACGGTTAAACATGAAAACTGACAATAAGGATAATTTATAAAATGCATAATGCTGGTTAGCAATTTACAGTCTAATTATGGAACATTTGGAATGATTTATGTTCACTAGTTACAGTTTAATGGTAATAATAATAACAAAAGCATCCTTGATCCGATGAGCCCTTTTTTTGTCCATATTAAAAAGATTAAACCTTTAGCAGAGAGAACTTAATAGTAGAACAGTAGAACTTAATTCTAGTAGTCAGTGAGTCAAAACCTTATAAATTGCATGTGGGAATCATCCAGACAAAATAAATCAATAGCATCAATTTAGTCCAAATCCATCTAAATAATACTTGTTTCAATGGAAAGCTAGCACTGTCAAGTCCGTGTAGAATTTCTACTATTTCTTGACTCATTATTTGCTCGTTTGCGACAACAATGTTTAAGTATGGGTGGACGCCACTAAAATAATCTGTCTTGAATCATGTAACAAAAAATCTTGTGTTTATGCTTAAGCTTGATTCAGCTTTATGAAAGGTGTGTACGCATCATGTATGTAATCTATATACTTATTTGGCTATATAAAAAGTACCATGTCATTTTGATTATAATCCTGTTGTAATAAAACTATTTGACCTGTAAAAGAAGTTCAACATTTACAACAACACGCCAGAAAATCAGCTTAAGTCGACTAACAACAAAAAATACTAACTAATATGTACAAAATTATTTAGTAAATATTTTTCAGCTAAATTTTTGTGTAAAAAAATATCTTTTGAAAGGCAAAAATATCACTCAGTAAAAAATTATTTTTCTGTGAAACGGAACTGGAATTAATTGTTCGCGCAATAGCGAAGTAGTTTTAACGACAATTACAACGATTACACTACGCTCAAACGTCTCTGTAACGATGTAGAAAATTAAGTCATTGCTGTTAACGCAGAAAGCGTACCAAAAAATGCTGGTCCAACAAGTTAAAACAGTTTTTTGACAACTTGTACATTATGTACCTACTGTAATAAACTTAGCTTTAGTGGACGTATGTAAAGCTGAAAAATATGTGCCTTTAGCTGTAAGAATAAGACTTTAAATCTCGACATAACTTAATGAGTTTTCAAAAGTGCTGATTTGAAAATGAGTCGAAAAAGTAGAAAATATAAATAATGCAAAAGTTGCTCTCTTAGAAACAGACATAAGACATCAGTGACAAAACTTAACTAGGGCACAAGGAGGCAGACATTTAAAATGCCATACATAATAAAGTTGCACTTTTAGGTACAATTGTCACTTAGGTTCATTTCAATTTTGCCTATCTCCGTCCAAAACATAACTTTTTAATAAAGATAAGTCGACAAAATGTTTAGTTAACAGTTGGACGTGAGACCTTAGTTTGTATGAGTAAATAAACAAGTATCAATAACGGTTCTTGGTGACAATCTTGTGGAAACATTTTGGAAACCACTTGGAAAAAGCATAGAGCTGTACTTTAAAACAGTGAAAACCAACCAGCACTACTACATATGTAAAAAAACAGCAATGTTTCACTGTAAATAAAATGCCAATTTGTCAATAAAATACCTAAACGGAAAAATATAGATATCTACTCGGAGTCTATTCTAAGCCATTGAAAGAATTACTTCAATATAATTAAATGAATTAAAACTTGCTCTTCTAAAACTCCAACTATAATGGTTGCAACTTGTGCTCGTCTTTTTCAGCTTAATAAACTTCAATTTAATGAATCGCTACGTCTGACATAAATTTGGAACTGGATTTGGACAGATAGAAGCCGCAGATTTATGTTGGTTACGCAAACTCTCATGAATTCCACAAGTACAAAATGGCTCTCCAGGCTGTGTAATACTTTCACAGACGGACAAAAATAGAGCAAAAGACAAAATATTTGATGTCGCGAAAGGCAAAAAAATCCAGCAAAAATGTGTTAAGGTAGCGAGTCATCTGTTAAATTTAAAAAACAACTTTAATAGTATCAAATATTGCGACGATAAGTTGCCGAAAACAGCTGACAGGTGTTAAATTGATTCAAACAAGCCGTAAAAAATGACTTAACTTGCTTATACCCAGTTAGCCTCATGTTCAAATGCTTATATAAATATAATCCAAAACTGTTTTCATCGATTTGTCAATATTTATGGATCAACTGAAGGGTAATCAATATGTTCTTTTAACAATCGCGGATATAAACTACTTTATGAACACATACTTATAAACACTAAAACATCATCTTAAAACATAAAGTTTATAATAAGCAATGTATTTTATTTATTATATATAAGAAAGCCAATGACTGTGCACAATGGACAAAAAAACTCATTAAAAAATAACTCATGGTGGGTCTTATTCTTTGGTTTTGATCACATTTCACCAAATGCATCTTGTGAAACTACCACACACATTATATTAACTTCGATTCTAATTTTCCTTCATTATTTTGTTCCGAGCCGATCTCTAGTCCGATATTGAAATGTCATTGTTGTCAGAAAATGCTCAATAAAAATGTTAAAGCGAAAAAAATGAGCTTAGTGTTTAGATGGCAAACTTCTTCTTTACCTCAATCCTCATGCACTTTCTTGCCATTTCATAAGAATCTGTTGTAATTCTACTGTTCTCAATCATTTTTTTGCAAAAAACTGCTTTATAGCGATGTAAAATAAAGGCTTGAAACTGAGAAAAGTGTGACAGCAATCAGTAGAAAAAAACAATAAAAAATCTTTTTCCTTTTACAACCTTCATAAAGTTACGCCAGGAAAAATTATAAACTTTTACTACACTAAGATAAAGTCTTTCATAGCGCCGGCTTAGAAAGCCTTGGAGAATATATTTCATAACCGCCATTGAGTGCGGTTGTCAATTCGACCTTTATTAAAGCAACTTTTATATGAAGTTGAATTTGGTTGCTGTTTAAAAAAAGCTAGGCCTTGATTTAAGTACAAGGGAAGTATGTAAATGTCGTTATGTTTGTTTGTACGGAAATGAAAAAATTGTGAACTCACTAGAAAATAATTAATCTTAAATAATAAAACGTTGTTAAAATACAAATTGCTGTGCTTAACTGTGCAACATATGTATCGACGCTTGATAGTTAGTAGTAAGAGCTACATATGTTCTAAGGTACATAACTCTGAGTCCTGTACGTTCGAAAAGATTCTCTAATTGGAAAAGTAGGTCAGGTCATTTCTGGATAAAATTACCGAAATACCCTTCCTTCCGAAATAACCGGATAAAAGTGTTCCCTAAAATAATATATTTTGATAAAAGTACCACCACGTCATGTAAAAATATCAACATCTATCTAAAACCCCTTTCAAAGTAAAAATTAAAGGTAAATTTGAAGCTATAGGTTTTCGATTTAGTTGATTGGTGAATACCTGTATCCAGATAAAAGTTTCCAGGGCATGAAGTTTTTTTGGGGATACTCAAATTCGAGACCGCAGCGATGAGGTAATCTGACGCTCTAAGGCTAAAAATGGACACAAACATCGCATGCAAGACATTACTGGATTAGCTACAGTCGGTTTCAAATAAAAATGCCTTTTGGCGTCCGTAACTTTAGTCCCGACGCGTCGGATGATATCATCCGACGCCAAGCTAGTTTCTCTCGCTAAACTAAAGCTTACGTCATCCGACGTGGTGAAACTTGATGAAGTTACGATGCTAAAAAGTATGGAGAGGTCAGAGCAGACAGTTTAAAATTTATTGGTTAATTAATGAACACGCGAAAACACTTATTTTAGCTTTATAATCTAAAATATTATCTAAATGGGTAAAACGCTAGTGTAGGTACTCAAGAATGCATATTCAAAAGTTTAAAGTTAAACTAAGGGCGTACCTATTCCTTTACCGGATTAAGGGGTTAATTTTAATCTGACTAAACGGTTTAAAAAAATGTGCTGAAAAGTGCCGTTCCAGAACGTCCGGATTAAACAAACTGAACTTTTAGCGCAGTGCTTTTTAATCGGACTAAACAGACTTTGCTATGCACGCTAATGTTAAGCGTGCATGTTAAATCCGTTTACTCCAGTCGTAGTTTTGGAATAGGTTCAGACTAAAATTAAGTCAGTGACTTAAAAATTAAGTCACTGACTTATTTTAAATCGTTTGGTCGGTTTAAGCCGATTTGTCATTCCTAAACCTCGGACTAAAATAAGTCCCGTCCGTTTAATCCAGTAAAGGATTAAGCCATTAGTAAATCTAACCCCATTTACATTTATTTTTGGTTTTGAAACAAAACTCTAGCCATGTTATATAACACAGTTTAGCCAACCAACTGGTCACAACAATATAAGAGCATTAAATATTTTATTTAAATCACTTAAATTAACCTAAATTACTTACATTTTTAAACTCTTTTTTATTTTTATTAAATAACTTGTTCGCATATCTTCATAACATTCTGTTGTAGCAAAATTCCTTCATAAATGCACAAGTTCTAGCTTTCGCCTACAGCGAACGCACAAACCTTAGCCTGTTATTTTGTAACCCAAAAGTAATGCAAAAAAATGCTCGCTAAAAATTTAGCGTCGGATGACATCATCCGACTCGTCGGCCGACGCCAAAATTTCCGACGCGTCGGAGACATTTTCATTTGAAACTGACTGCATCTCGGAGGTAACCATTACCAGCTTTATTATAATCTGGAATTTTGCTGTTTGTTAAATCTTATAGCTATGTACATATCATATTGATATAAAATATAGTATAAATATACCAAGAAAAGCCATTGCAGTGTGCCGTAAAGAAAATATCATAAAAGACCTCGAATGGATAACGAAACAGGTATCAAGAACATGCAGAGCTAAATTTAATAAATTAAAGCAAGCATAGCTTTATGGCTCACAGAGTTCTAACAGAAGAAATTCTATCAGGCGTTCCTTATGGTAATGAAAGTATCAACACCTATGAAAGTATCAACACCTAGACAGGGTAGGAAAATACTCCGTATCACAAGCACTACAATCAGTCCTGTGTAACAAAACCTAATTATTGCAAACACTGAAACGTTTATTGATATATTCAATGATTTTGTTTAGTTATACTTCACATATATTGTGGTTTGGTATACTGGTTAAAAGTGAGAGCATTTTGGACGAGTTTAGGGGTAGAGATAAATGCACCAGGAAACATAAATTTGGTCTCTAACTTGGTTTCAGATGTAGTTTTCACCCCAAATTTTCTTTACATTTAAAACTTAAAATTTTTTAAACCGAAATTCTAAATAATATATGAGGAATAATGCTATATACAAAGTGACATTAGCTGAATTTAAAATATACAAGCTGTAAATATTCTTACGAACAACTGGTGCTACTTTCTTTGGTACATTTCAGCAAGAACTTAAAATATAATATGTGAGAAAACACAACCTTATACCTGTAGTTTAAAGGTTCAAAAATACTTCATGTGGCCTGTGCGGTAACAATTTTCGAAGCAAACGTAACAGTTCAAGTTGAATGTAAATTTTTAAGTAAAGTTTGTGACAAAGTTTGCTGCAGTTTCAAGTAAAGTTTAAAGTGCCTTCTGGCCAAAATAACACACTGGAAAAAAATATTTCACGGCGATTTGCCAGATATCACAATGTTAGTAACGCCACTAATAATGGGTAAGCTTCGCATGCTATTGTAATGTGGGCCAAACAGACATGCTGCAAGTATTAATTTACGCTATCTATGTACTTGCATATCTTACTTATTTTCTGATTAACTATGAGTCGGCTCGCAAAAGTAAAAAATACCTTGTACCACTGTTGTTCCAGAATTTTAATCGGTCTCCGATGTGGGTATATAAAATTTGTCTTAATTACAGGCGCAGCACAAAAAATTTTTGTGTCCAGAAAGGGTTGGTCCTTTTTTTGGTCTTTTGGTTTTGTTTCTTTATTTTTTGGAAAAGCACAAAATTTTTGTTAAAACTGACGAAGACTCTTTCAGTCTGTCTTTACATCATTCACTTTTTCTTGCATTCATTTATTATTTAAACCCTTTTTTGAGTTTCTGTTTTTCGCATGATGAGCAGTCACTTAAAAAGTTACTTTCAAAAAACTGACAAAAAAATGCAATTTCGTCGCATCTTGAATTTGATCTCAGCTTTTATGTCGCTTAATGAAAATCCGGATAATGCACTTTTCTCGTTACTACAAGTTTACCCTAATCGCCCATAAGTGGTCTGTGCTGAGTCTGTCAAAGTAAAGTATTTTTTGTACGAAAATTGCGAATCAAGGACTGAATTTTTCGCAAGATCGCTCCACAACCTCTTAAATGTAATCCTTGTCTGGAAATCAGGTCTATGTATGAACCACGCAAAGAACAAACAGCAATTTACCAGCAGTCACATTTTTGAAGCAGCTTGTTTTCCCTAAGGAAAAAAACCTGTCCTGTTAAACAATTTAGAGCCAAAGAAACGGAAGGCATGGGGAATTTTAAAAGCTTTTAGCAAAAATTGTTTGACACCTGCCGATTGTAATTCGAGACTTCTCAGGGTGAAAATTGTCTCAAACTGTCCCACTAGACACACAAATTTGGTTTCCAACTTATGTTCTTTTTTGTGATCACATACTTTGATATGGATTGGATAAGAAACAGTTTTATAGTTGGGCATGATAAAAATAGAAAAAAATGTCTTCCTAGCGTAGATTCGTAATTAAGGCTCGGTTCCCTTCCACTTTCCGAAGTTATATAGTATATAACAGTAAAAAACTTAAGATATTGATTGTGAAGCATAATTATGTACCTACCCATGAGAAGAGCTTAATAAATCAATCAGTCAGTATCGCTTATTTCGCCTCCCAATTCGAGGTTCTATACTTCTGTCGATAATACCGGCATAACTGTTGTAACTGAAAATTAGGGCCTATGAGACTCGGGGGCTGTGGTGTAGTGGTATTATTCTTGTCTTCGAAGCAAAGGGGGTTCCCGGGCAACCCTGGTTCGATTCCCGGCACCTCCATTTCATTTATGCTTTCTAAACTGGGGTCTCCTCTTTATTTCAACATAACATTATAAACATTAGACACATAAGAAAAATTTTTAACTGCCTGTTAAGTATCTAAATAGGTTTTTATGCAAAAAACAGGGTTAATAAGAACGCACGCGAAAAATACATTTAATAGAGGAAATATTATCTGTTGGACTTTAGTTTTTCATGCTAACTTTATTGTTGAAATGTACTAAGTGTCAATGAGGAAAAAATAGCATTATCTTTCATCATAGCTACACAACAACTAACTTGTCAGAAAAATTATTTTTTGACAGTCAACACAAATTATTAATCAATAATTGTCTGTAGTTATACAAGCAATTTAGGCTTGGTTTATCGGTGTATTTTATATCTTTAGCTAGAAAAGAGTGCCAAGGGTAATACTGTTTAATAACTTAGATAATATGATTACTTTACGTTTCTCTGTTTCTAGATTAAATGACGTTCCTTTTCTTTACATTACTCAAGTAGTTTTGAAACGGTTCAACAAACATTAAATTGTACATAAATGTCGATTCTAAGGGCCTTATCGAAAATTGGATTTAACGGATTAAATTTAAACTAATTTTGCTAATAACGCAGCACAAAATGACTAAAATTTTGCCCCACATGGCTCACACACTGGCCCTCGGTGAGTGCCAACTTTCAATAAATTACGTTTAACTGGCGCTGTGTTATTGACGAAATAAAGTTAAATCTAATCCGATAAATCCAATTTTGGATAGCACCCTAAGGCTTGTAGTGTTAGTGGCGATCAATAATGACTGTAATGCAGTGACTTCAAAATATCTTGACGTGACTTTACGTTTCACGACGATATGTTTATCTGATACACTGTTATTAAGAACAAATTTATATCCAATCCATTAAAAATTGCAGATTCGGATTGCCAAAGGGACTTCAATGTGTATTGAATATCTAATCCATTAGCATTCTACTCAAGTAAAAACACTATTGTCAATGTTCTGCTAATAAATAAAGTGTATGTACAAAACGCATTTTAATCAAAAACTGATGGCACAATAGTGAGCTTTTGTCAAAAAATCCAGTTTCGCTTTTTAAATATCTGAACACATTTCACGCGTCCTTTTCGTTTGCCATGGCCCGTTATCTGTGAACGAATAGTTGCCTCAAGCTTAATACCGCAATATGTCGGTGCAACAGGGTATGGTTACAACACGGTATATGTGAAGTGGAATAAAACTTAAGGTGGCGCTCACCTCAAAAAGTCATGTTTGGCGCTAAGCTCATGCTGTCAGTACTAATACCATTTTGATTTTACATCAAAGAGACCTCAAAAAAACCTATTTACAATACATTTCAGCACTTTAATGTGAATGTGTCAAATTTTATGATCATGTCGATTTTCCTATTCACACTAATTTTATTTTTGACCTAGCTCAGCAAAACTTCAACCGATTTTGACGATCTTGGTATCAATAGAAAGATCTTTCAAAATTCTAGACGTGATTGATCTTCGATTTTTGATTTCTATTTTTGATTTTGCAAAAAAACGATTTTTCAAAAATCGTTTGTGTTTGAGCGACTACAAAAAGTGCTGCGAGCCAAAATTTGAAAATCGAAAAACTTTCACGTCTGCATTTATATTCTTTCTTTCATTGTGCAAATTTTCAACTCGATCGCAATCGGCAGCTGGGACCTAGGTCCAAAAAAAGTAGTCGATTTCGCTACACAAAAATGTAAGGTTCGCCCACACGTTTCACTTTTTCAAAAATTAGACCTTTTCTAGGACTGCATATTTCCGTTGAAAAAGTTACCAAAAGCCATACTCAATTTTTTAAGAAATTAAATCAAAAATTTGACTTTTTCGAAGATTTATCAGCTTTTTAGGTTTTTCATTTTTGATTTGCATTTTCACGGCAAAATTACTCAGCAAAGCTTCAACGTATTCTTATGTTTAATACAGCAATTTAAAGCTAAGAAACCGCACATTTCAGTGATATGAGTGATCATTTTAGATTGAAACAAAAAATTTTAAGCTACGGTTACAAAATTGTCAAAAAATTTGAAAAAAATTTTTATTCACAATATGCACATCAAATGAAAGCCCTTTTCATTCTGAACAACTTTTCTTCAAGACATTATGATCAAAAATGCAGCTGTAAAAAATTAAACGCCAAAGTTGGTTTCCCTAAGCGCCACCTTAAGAGAGTGATGCTAATATGGTCAGCTTAACATGACAATAGGTATACACTTTGCTATGTCTTAGCCTAAACCTAATTTTACACCGAATTTAAGTGGACTTTTGAAAGCAACGCAGTATTCTGCTTTATGTTCTTTTTTGTTTGTATTTGTTCCTGTTCCTTCTGGTGTTTGTAGTTATACTTTAGGAAAACACCTTAGTTGCACTTGAAGTTTAAGGTATGAAAAAGATTTATTCACGATGTCGGTAGGTATGTTTAAAAAATTAAAACTCACGCGTGCAAGCTCATGTTGACTTGGATTCGTAAATCGGACAGAATCAATAAAGGCAATAATAATCAATCGATACTCAAACGATACGCAATATAAGCTCTGAAACAATAACAACAAAAGCATCATGTACTATAAGCACATTCTGTGACTCGGACCGTAACTGTTGATGTTTAATAACTTACAGTTATCAAATAATGGTTTAGACTCAGTAACTAAATAAAATTAAATCTGGTAGTACAATACAAACAATATGTTTCAAATTTGATTGGCTGAATTTCATACTCGGCCGGTGTCAAAAAGTATGTTTCTCAACAAAGTACAGAGCTAAATGAAACTTCATTCAGTAATAATTGACTATTGATAATTTGAACAGCCATATACTACTGTGTACTGTGTAGTCTATGTATTAAAATAAGTTAGAATAGATACATTTTCAGCGTTTATTATGCAAAAGCGGACATCCTTAAAGACAAACAAGGGCGTTCGGCTACTACAAAATGCTACTGGGGTAACTACAATATTTTATGGATCTATTCAAAAATGCCACGGAGCAATGCCACAATATTGCTTAAATTAAATATATTTATGCTGTGCGATAACAGTTGTACAATGTCAAAGTCGATTGATTGTTGTTGTACAAAATCTGAATCCCTTCAAAATTTGTTGAAACTCCACACTTCCCTGAAAACTGAGACCACAAAACCCAAACCACAGTCTCACAAAAACCTCAGCCCAAAATAAAAAAAGTGACTATAGCCAATAATTATTTAGGGATTGTTGGCATAATCAAGCCAGCTGGAACAAATTTCCAACTTTTCAAGTAGCTTCAAGGGTGCGCAGTTAGCAAACAGTAAAGTGGGAGCAAGGGCCCTTTCAGACACAAAGTTTGCAAGCACAGACAAAACACAACCACACCACACGCTTTACTGTACTCGCTAATTACATAGCCATACGTAAGAAGATTTGCTGTTTTTTTCGCAACGGTTTATGTGAAATAATATGTATAGCCAAACTAGAAAACGCAATCATTATACTCGGAAATATGTAGGTAGAGTTCCTTTTCGGCAGTGTTTTTGTTATTTTTTGTAATAAACGCGGAATTTAATGATTTACTTTTTCAGTCCAAGCTTTGGCTGAGATTTGAACCGGCACCACAGACTGACAACATATAATAGCTAGTATATTTGTTTCTTTAGATTTTCATGCCTTAACTTGTTTGATCCTTCTTTCATTGCTACCGATTTTTTTCTTGCATAACTTAGGTTTAAGTTCAACAATGTTGCATATTCGAAAGTGCCTAGGTGTGCAATCGACTTAGACCTTGAGTTAATACAATACAAACAGTTAATACAATGAGTTAATACAATCGTCAAATACACCAAACAAAATAACTAGAACAACACATATGCAGCAAAGTTGTGAAAAAAACATGACTTAAACACATAAAAAAATCTGTAAAAATCATAAAAATATACACTGTTTTTAATCAGTACAGATAGACGACGCTAATATTTATTAGTTGTGACGTTTTCATGGAATAAAAAAACAGTTTCTAAGCAGCTGTTGAAACAGTTCTGGTGGTGCTGATGCTATATTTATTAACCCTATAATGCCCGGAATTATTTTTCGCTGTCATAAAAATTATTCCTTCAAATTTTGGAGCTCATAGGTGTTCTTGTACACGTATGTGTAAAAACAAAATTGATGTAATCACCATTTTCTACAGTCCTATTCGGATATGAAAATGTCATTAAATTACTAAAACGACATTGTTTTTCAAGCAAGTGCATGCGCCAATGCCGAGTAGTAAAATTTGGTTTACACGATATCATATTAACCCATGGAAATATGACGGCCGACAGGTCATTTTTGGCTGCTCAAAGTTGTGTTGTTCCGCCAAAGTAGTTCAGGTTTACAATAACTTTCGTTCAGTTTTAGCTGTGTCAGTTTTATATAGTTATGGTTCTGTTACTTGACAAACTTTCATTGAAGCTTTAGTTAAAAAAACTCCCTCAGTTTTATCTTGGTTATAGTTGTAGGTGGAAGGGTCTGACAACATTTTTGCTGAAAATTCCCCTCACCCGGTCCCCGGTCGACAGTTACACTTTAAAGAATTACAGATACACAGATTTTTCCTCTCCTGCCCATGTACAGGTGTGCTGACCAGGTTTTTTTCTGAGTTTTTATTGCAAGCACATATGTCATCTGTAAGCGCTAAATTCCGTAATTGCATATTTGCAAAAAAAGTTCTATGCTGTTTTTACAAATAAACCGTTATTTTAGTGAAGAAACATTAGTTAAAATCTCATGAGAAAGGAAGGAAGTTATTGCTTAAAGGGTTAATGGAAGAACAAATTGTAAGCCAGGAGGAGTTGCTAAAGCCCCTGTCCTTGTCCCTGTCGTTTTGTCCTTCAGCAATTCAGCAGAGTTTACTTACCGTTTTTTGCACAAGCAATGTCGTACTTACATAAGTATGTTGATTGTAATTTACTTGCTAAAGATATACATTACAAAACTATGTGCTAGTTTTAAACTACTTGTGCACCAGTCATACACTACATACATTACATATATAGGCTGGATAAGTTAATAATTCCAACCGACATCTACACAAATAAAAGATAAACGAATAATATATTTCTTGAAACTATGTATAATATTTTAAAAAAATTATTTATTGGTTACTCTGAAAGGTACCTAGACTTAGTTGCAATAAGGTACGTGGAATTCGATTCGATTTAAAAAAAACAACAAAAGCAAAAAGTTCACAAAAACTTGGAAATTAGCTAAAACCTAGTCGCGAAACTTTCAAGCTAGTTTTGCGGTTTTTATAGCTTTTAAAATGCATAAAATGGCTAATGTGTTAAATCTCAAATCGTGTTTTTTAATTAATTTGGAACAGAGACTAAAAAAATTACACATGCATGAAAATTTAAAATTAACACAGACATTTAACATTAAGTCATTTTGCACTGATAAAACAACTTCGATGTGAATTTATTAATGAAACTCATTTCAAGCTTAGCTTGTTCCAAAACTAGCATACTTCCTACATAATAACACGCTAGACAACGCATTGACAATTATGCTTTTATGCGCATCCAAAGAACTGTGTATTTAGTATAGGTATTCATTTACTATAATCAGAATCTCAAACTGCTGTGTAGTTTTGTTCGTTCTAGAGAAGGAACTGTTGTAACGAAACTAACGTTTTGCAGTGTGAAAAGGGCCAGGGGCCTGTTGCTCAACTTTACAAGTCTTACAATTGTAACAATTGTAAGTGCAAAATCAGGTGATTCGTTACGAATTCATTATATAAATTCATTACGAATCACCTGATTTTGCACTTACAATTGTTACAATTGTGAGATTTGTTAAGTTGAGCAACAGGCCCCAGGCTGTATAATTAGGGTGTACAATCAACAACAGATAGAGTATTTTTCGAAGCTATTCGGACGTGTTATCAGTGCGATTAGCGACTACCTGCCTGCATGTTACTGAGAACTTATAAATAGACCTTAATCTTATGCAGTAAATAACTATGAAACTGATGTCAAAATACAGTTTAGAAATTTAACATAAGTATTACATACATTCCGAACATAAATGCTAAAAATTACCCCATTAATTTTTTAACAAATTTTTGAAGAATATATTTATGTATGTACTACATATGTAACTTTTGCCAAGTCCATTTGCTTCGATTTCTATTTCTTACCTTCTGACCCCAAATTTTCCAGATTACCGTACTACCTCGAATGAAACCCCGGGGGCTTTATTATTTCGTGAAGGTCAAAGATAGGGGCTTTATCCAAGACAGGGGCTTCATTCTAGGTGATGCGGTAGTTAAAACACATTCATACTCGTTTTAAATCCGTTATCTTGTATTTTTGCAGTTTAAGCGGTTACATAAAAACGTTTTATAACATATGTAGTTTGGTCAAGTTTATGTGCAGAAGTATATAGCTGAAACGATCCTGTTCTGGTCACAGCCGCTAATTAACTTTGTCTATGTCCTGCTAAATTAGCAACTGGTCAAATTCGCAGTCAAATCTCATCGCAAAAAGCGACCGTAAACCTAAAGCTTGACAGGTCTTAAATGGCTTCATACCGTTTGATTGTGAGTGAAAGAATTGTTTTTTCCGCCAAAATGGTTGGAAAACAGTTAAGGCGGTTGTCAACCTTGAGTTCTGGTAATAAATTATGAATGCTATAAATATTTCAAAAGTTAGAATTCCAGAGTGCAGCAAAAACACAAGGCCTAATAACCCAATGGATAATTGAACAGAAATGGGACAGCCTTCCTAAATGACACAACAAAGGCTGCTGTTAATGAGGCCAGGCCGGTCGCAGGCAATTATGGCACATTCATTATCGGATTAAAACCTCGGGATGTTTCACAATCATGGATTAGATTAAGCACTAAAATTAACTTAGGCGATATATCGCACCAAAAGGGTTTAAGTTAAAGTATTTTATTGTAAGTCCACCGTTGCACTACCGAATTGTCTAGGAAGTTGATCAAACTTTTTGCTCACGGATAAAAACATACCCGTCCTCAAGCATCGACAATTTCTTAAGAAAACAGGAGCAACAAAAAAAATTATCTCAACAGTATCAGGCAAACCGCAGACTACATATTTGATCCAGAATGGCACAAGTTTAAAAAAAAACTTTTAAAAACTTGTCCTGTTCTGATTTTGATGGACCCCTCACACAGTTGAAGTAGAATAGCCATGTTTTTCACACAATTTGAAAGATGCCAAAACAAGGTGTCTTTCCTTTGGATGAGTTGTGGCCATAGCAGTACATAGCACAGAAACCTAAACTAACTCGCTAAGCCTGGGAAAGTTTAGAACCTGTCGGTTGAACTATGAGCAAACAATTGGTGCATTTGTTTTGTCTGAACGGATAAGCTTACGAGAGCAGCTTGGTGGTAGCTTTACTGATTTTTATTGTTATGGCTTTTGTACATAGCTGGCTACAGCTAAGCCTTGATTTATGTTTGAAAATGCTAATTTGAAAAGGAACAAACTTTGAAAGAAGAAAAAGAAATGAAAAAGTACAAAAAGATAGAGGAATGCACTTCAAAAAAGAAAAAAACATTGACGATAGTTCAACAGTAGGCTTATTATCATACTACAACGTTTGAATTTATTATCTGAGTATTTCTCAACTTTTTTCACTTAACCCAATTAATCCAACTTCAGGAAAAATACGATAGTTTGAAATTATTTTTTCGCAACAACAGCGCTCTTTGCGAACTGTTTTTTGCAAAACAACAATGCTATGAATACTATTGCAACACGCTTTCCAAATAGCGTTTCAAACAGTTTCAGCTTTTATTTTGAAAAGAGCCTTTACTTCATCTACCGCGGATTTAAATTTGAATTCCAAGTTTTTGGGAACCTTCTTCAGTACCAAGTAGAGCATATCCCGATGGGTCTATGTGAATGGGGCTTGTTCCGAATTCTAAACTCTGTTGGGTTGACCCCTGACCCCACCCCCTGTCCCCGGTTTTCTCCCCTCGCGAGATTACCCTGCCGCTTCTGGGTATAACAACAAAAACAAGTACAGAACAACAAAAACAAGCACAGAACAACAAAAACAAGTACAGAACAACAAAAACAAGTACAGAACAACAAAAACAATCACAGAAAAACAAAAACAAGTACGTAACAACAAAAACAAGTACAGAACAACAAAAACAAGCACAGAACAACAAAAACAAGTACAGAACAACAAAAACAAGCACAGAACAACAAAAACAAGTACAGAACAACGACAAGTACAAAACAACGACAAGTACAGAACAAAGACAAATACAGCACCCCAGGTATGTAAAGGACAGGAGGTTACGCCAAGCGGATTTCCTACCTGATTCTTTTGTATGCACGGGCTAATATGGACTATGTAGAACTAATATATAACAGGGAATATGTGATTTTTGACATTAACTATCTTCTTCCTTGGTTAACTTTACAATAAAATTGTTTTATACCTTTTTTAAAAAATGATGCTAGATTGATCCTTAAGGAGAAGAAAACATTCAAATCATTCAGCACATTTGAAAAAGGTCTATAGTAGGATATGCAATAGTTACAAGTATTGTATGTAAAATGCGGGCTTAAAAACATGCTTAGAAAACAAACAAAGCATTTTAAAGGGGTTAGCAATGTATTCGACAAAAGTCAGGTCTGGGATCGATTTTTAGTGGGTTCATTTCTTTCTTTTAAATGGAACTTTTTGATTCAACACAAGCCGCATATCTAAAATATGAAATGAGTCCAGATATGAAAGCTTGAAAATACGGGAGAAAGATTTGAAAGCGTTTCTTTTCCATCAAGTATAAGTAAACCTTTGTAATACGAGTGCCAGTCTGATATCCAACAATTGTGATATATATTTGCTAATGTTGGAGTACACAAAAGCAGGGATGTATTACTCACTCCTTAACAACAGTACTTGTGACGTTGTGTACTCTTGATACTATTTAACAAACAAGCCGTTATATTATTAATTAAATTAAATTAATTATTAAATTAATTATATTGATTAGGTTAAAACTTTCTGAACAATATCTTGCCTGACAGCGAAATATATTCATGGAATCGCGTGACACCAAAAATTAAACGACCAGGGTATAGTTATCATTAGCAAATTCTTCTATGAATAACTTTGCACCCTGATTTCGCATTCTGGATTAATTTTCCTATGTCACTCCCTGCATCCTATTGCGCTCCTTGGGCCCATTCCGTTACCGGACTAAAGGGGTAAATTTATTTGGACTAAACGCGTTCAAAATTATGCTTAAAAATGCCTTTCCAAAGCCTCTGGATTAAACGAAGTTAACTGTTAGCGCGCTGCTTCTTAATCAGACTAAACGGACTTAATTATGCACGCTCATGTTAAGCGTGCATGTCAATTACGTTTAGTGCAGTGATACTTATGGAATGGGGTCAGACTAAAATTAAGCCGCTGACTTGTTTTCACTCTTTAGTCCGTTTAATCCGTTTGCCATTCCTAAACCTCGAACTAAAATAAGTCCAGTTCGTTTAATCCGGTAAAGGAATAGGCCCTTAACCCTTTGTCTAAACGATATAATCTTAACTTAAACGGTTTGAAAATTACATGCATAAATATTCCATTACAAAACTTTTCCTGATCACCCGGACTAAACAGAAACAGATTCAAGTTACGCTAAGCGAGTTTAAGGGGGGGGGGCTACCTGAAAAAGTGAAAATTTTAGGTTCTCCGATTCGCTTCAAATTTGCACACAATGTAGCCCCAGGGAAGGCGCATCGCAGATGTAACAAACTGGAACCAATGCTTTTGCCAATTTTTCACTAGGGGCTCCCAAAAATTCAATTTTACGTGTAAATCATAGGCGCAAAAAAAAGTTTTTTGTGGTTGCAAAGCGCTCCTTTACTCGAAATTTTTGTTAACACTGACGAAGCTGATTTTTACATGATTCGATAGCCTAACGTCATATCTCAACCTCTATGATCCATTTTTTTAAATTTTTGCCCATGGCCTGAGCATGACGTCAAATGTAAAATCACTCAAATTTGGCGGGTCCAAAAAACGGCAATTTTTTCACATTTCGCCCTCGATTTTCGATTTGAAAATACATATCAAAAATCCGGATCATTTTGCACATACATGTGGGCTACTACTATGCCAAATTTCACCCTGATTGATTTAATGTGGTTTGTGCTAGAACTGTCCAAATAAAGGCTACTTTTCGGCTTTTTGGCGTACTTTTCCCTATGTAAATACACTGACAAACGCACTGAACAAAAAGTGCACCTTCAAGCTTAATTGTTCTTATCTGAGGTAGAGGTACGTTGGGGGAGTAACATATGTGAAAATAAGCAAAATTGGAGAACTTTGATTTTTGACCTGGGTAGCCCCCCCCCCCCCCCTTAAATACGCGTTCTAATAATAAGCCTGTATAGCTTTATCCTTTTACTTTAGTGTTAATGTAAGAGACGGTATTAGATCCGGACTGAAGTTAGGCCGCTATGGTTGACTCGTTTAGTCTGTTTAGTCCGATATACCATTCTTAAACCTCGGCGCTTAAGTATTATAACTTCTGAGCAGAGATGCACGGGGTGAATCGGCGAGGGGGGGGGGGTGCCCGACCCCTGGCGGAAGGGGGGGTGGTCTCTACTTTTGGCCATTTTTCGGCGACAGCGACACCATTGTCTGAGGGTGGGGGTGCCGACCCCTCTCAGTGGGGGGGGGGGGTGGATACCCCCCCCCTCTACCCCCCCTATGTGCATCTATGCTTCTGACCCGTATAGAATTGTCAAACAAAAACAAATAAGAATCTTATTTTATCTGGTGCTGTGCTATGTATGAACTAATTACATTTAATCTAAAATCTAACCTAAATCCTTGTTAAATCTATAATCCAGTTTTGCATGATTGCCGACGGCTTAAAGCAACGTTTCCAAAAGAGATGAAAGGCGTGACACTATGCTTACTGGGACCTTAGCTCATTGGCTATAATGTAAATAGAATTTTTTGAAAACCTGCAATTAGGTAGCGAAAAAGAACCCAAACCGTTTAGGCTTTTAGTAAGTTCTTTTCCATTTATTCTGATGCTAATAGACAACTTTCATTCTCAGTTGATCAATTCATATCGTGATGCTCAAGTATAATTGAAACTTTTTAAAGTCCTGAAACTATTTTCTCACAAATTAAAAATTAACGTAACGTGTGATGCTTAAAATTAGCCTAAAGCTTCAGCTGTTCTAAATTATAAACAGCAGACAGCTATTATGTATATTTGGGGATGCTGCAATTATAAGACTGATTTTATTCAAACGGTTCACTTTAACCTGATCCTATCTTATTTGAATTCATATACACCGACTCAAGGTTCGTGACAATTGAAAACATAGCCTATGCGAAAAAAATTCGAAATTGGCCATGATGAAATATGGTAAAATGTTTCAAAAGGATTGGATATAGGGGCATAGCTAGAAAAATAAGGGGGTATAGTTAGAAAAATAGGGCCTGCGAGACTAAGTGGCTGTGATGCAGTGGTTAGTTTTCGCAACGCCGACGTGAGACTCCTAGGTTCAATTCTTAAGTCCTTATATAGAAAAAGCTATTGTTATGATAAAACTGTCGAAGGGTGGACAATTTTAGGTTTGAGAAAAGAAAAACTGATGTGCCACCTAATTATCGCAACATAGGTATAAAAATATGTAGATACTATGATGCCAACACAAATGTTAAAAGTATAACTACACACACGCATGCACAATATGACGAAAAAGTCACAAAAGATTGTTTTTTGCCATAAATCCGGGGTTCAGACGTCAAAAGTTGAAAGATTGGCTTATTAGTTTTAGGAACCGTGTCAAAACTAAAGCGCATTATGCGCTTCATTTTTATACGTTTCAATCCGCATATTTGCTGAAAAATTATGCGAATTAATCAGAAAATATACGTTTTTAGATTTGGCGAGCTGTCAATTTGTTGCAGAGACAGCTGTTGTCAGAACCTTCGCCTCTATTTTATGTGCTGGCCATTTATTGGGCCCACACACGCTAACTTTGTTTTACCACATAATAACATGTTGGTCATAACTATAGACTGCGTGTCTAGTTAGTACTAGCATCACATCAAATTCGAAACAGCTGATGGATAGCAAGTTTTGGCCATCCGTCAAATAATGCGAATTGCAGAAATTTTATACGTTTTCAAAAGCGTAATTTCAAACGCATAATACGCTTTTGAAAACGCATTCATTTTGACACGGTTCCTTAGCGTATTCCAATTTATCTTACATTCTGCTTATTAGCCTGGAAGTTTATGAACGAATCCTGGTTTAGTTTGAGCATATATAATGGTGTTTGCAAAGTCTGTACGTAATGAAACATTCGTCTTTCTGGAGACAAACTTGGCTAAGAAAACCATAGACGTTTGGGTTATGCATTCAGACACAATTATTTTTCTGGAAAATTTGCGAACTATCAAGAATTTCTAGACTGTTTGCTGCTACTACTGTTTGCACGGGCACGTTTAAACGGTTCAAACCGTTTAAACGCGTTTAAGGGGGTAGTGTCGCGAAAGCAGTCGATTTTGCGCGATTATAAAACTTTTCAGTGAAAGATAGGTCATTGTTCCTTATATATTCTAAAAATATGTTTTAAGGCAAATATTTTTGCCTAGTTTCAGAAAAAATGATGCAGCATACAGTTAGCAGTGAAGTCGCAAAGTCGGAAAAATTTTGAAAACCTATTCACATTCGATAATTTCGTCACAATTAAAAAACTTTTTGTTTAAATTCTTTACACAAAGTAAATGCACAGATGCTCTGGTTTATACACACAAAATTTAGTGTAAATTGCTTGAGTGGTTGTGGAGTAATGCCTGTTTGAACTGTGAAACTGTGCGAAACCTGTAAAGCACTCACAGCAATAATGATAAATTCTGAAAAATTTAGACACTTATTTTGAAATCAAAAGAAAAACGAACCTTTATTTTTCATTTTTCTTATTTGTGGCAAAATATTGTGCGTCAAAACATTACATGTACTTCACAAGCTGGCCAATCTGATATCTGGCTTGATTTTTTGAACTTTTATGTCTCTATTGCGTGATGACTGGCTCACAAATGGTGATTGGTTAAAAATATTGGTAGATATTGGTAGTCTAGTGTCTGGCAGTATTTATTTGACACCGTATGGCATTTCACTAGTTTCTCAGTGAACGTACAATTTCAAAGCAAAAAGTTCTCATTTTGCAGCCTATGAGCAAAACTGCTTTGGCGACACTACCACCTTAAACGGTTCAAACCGTTTAAACGCGTTTAAACGTTTAAACGGTTTGAAACCGTTTAAACGTTTACGGGTTCAAAAAACGCGGTTTTTGAACCGTGTAACGTTTAGTACGTTTAAACGTTTAAACGCTTGCATGTATAATCGTTTAAACATTTTATACGCGTTTAATTGCTTACTTATTCAACCGTTTAAACGTTTAAACGCGTTTTAACGCTCACTTGTTTAACCGTTTAAACGTTTATATGCGTTTAAACGCTCACTTGTTTAACCGTTTAAAATTTTAAACGCGTTTACGTTTCAACGGTTAAACGGTCTAAAAACGTTTACATCCGAAAAACGCGTTTAAACGTTTAAACGCGTTTTCTCATCCGTAAACGCGAGCGTTTAAACGTTAACACATTTCGTAAACGTGCCCATGCCTATTTGCTACCTACTGTGTACGGACCAGAGATAACGGAAACAATAGACAAACCCGAACGGAACGCCAGCTTTCCGAAAAAAGGTCAAAAGTGCTAACCACTACACATACCACACCACGTCTCGTCGCGTACGTAAGCCGCCATGTCTTTTTCAGCCCAAATACAAATTTATAATTATTGGAAGTATGTACAAACGGAAAAAGTCCCATAATACATGTACACTATGTAGACTATAAAATATACAAATTTGACACTACAAAACATTAAACTTTCGACTAATAAAGGAAATTCTTATCAAGAGATCAGTTTCAACCATGTAAATAAGTGTTTGCATCAAAGAGTTTCACATCGTCACAAGCTACGTATAAAGAGCCTGTTGCGATGTGGGGCAACAAGAAAATCTTGGGACAATTAGCCATTTACTTTCGTGCATGTAGTTCCAATCATTTTACCAATGATAAATTTAAACAAGCACTTCTGCTGAGTGAGTAGCGGTTGCATTATGAGGCATGAGTGTCAATATTCCACGGAAATATTAAACGCGGCCATTTCTTGTAAAGAAGACTTAGCATGAACATGTTTTTGTAATATATAACGACACTAGGATTTTTCAGATACCATTTTAAACCGTCGCAGAAAATTGGCGCCTACTGGTAAATTAAAAGTACAAAGACGAAAACATAACTATATATATTATATGAGTTTAAAAAGTTGAGTTTAAAAAAACAAAATTGATTTTCGGAAAAAAATGAGGCTCGTCCTGGACCTGAACCAGGGACATCTCGCACCCAAAGCGAGAATCATTGCACTAGACCAACGAGCCTTGTAATAATCTGTCTAAAAGTTAAACATGACAACAGCTAATACATATAGTTTTGATGTTCATTGCGCAATAAGTAGTGAATAAAAATGTTTATTAACAACCAAAAAAAAATTTAACTCGAACTGTTTTCAATTTAAAGAAAATACTTGTAATTTTTTGACTGTGCTTAATCCACAACATTTGCTGATTAGCTCCGTTGTTTCTTCTAATGTGACAGCTGCCGGTTCGCTCAGCAGGTAAAGCGAAAGCTTTATGAGCGTAAGTTTGGTGGTTCGAGTCCACCACGGCAGGTTTGTTTTTGCATAATTGCCGACTTCGGAGAGAACAAACGGAACTGCTTGTTCAAGATAGAGGTACCTACCCTTCCTGTGTTATTTAACACAGGAAATCTGACCTATCCGAAAAAACGTAGAGAGCGGAGATTCTGAATATAGTATATACGCGGCCCCTGTAGGGGCCGCGTAAAAATGACAATGTAACAGTTTAGAAACAGCCAATAGTCTAAATTTAGACAAGAATAAATTCCAAGTGAAGTGGAACTGCTCTAAAAAGTTTAACTTAATTATTTTCCGGGCAACTCAGAAGCGACTTTGGTACTTGGAGTAATTATTTAAATTTAATAAATTTCAAATGTAGCTTATTTCAGCGTTTTTAAACTGAGACTCTGCCTTTGGAACATTTTACTAAACATTCTAGACTCCAATCTCAATTTAAAACTCAATCTAAATTCTGTAAAATTTAATTAATGATTAAACTCAGTCGGATTTGAGATACAACGCTACCGAACCTGGTTAGAATTTGATCTCTTGAGGGCCTGTTCCTTTACCGGATTAAAGGGTTAATTATAATCGGACTAAACAGTTTAAAAACTAAGCTGAAAATTGCCATTCCAAAACCTCCGGATTAAACGGACTTAACTTCTCGCGCGCTGTTTTTTAGTCGGACTAAACGGACTTAACTATGCACGCTAATGTTAAGCGTGCATGTTAAGTTCGTTTAGTCCAGTGGTAGTTTTGGAATGGGGTCAGACTAAAATTAAGTTGCTGACTTATTTTAACTCGTTTAGTCCGTTTAGTCCGATCTGTCATTCCAAAACCTCGAACTAAAATAAGTCCAGTCCGTTTAATCCGGTAAAGAAATAGGTCCTTGGAACACAAGTATATTTGAAGATATTTTTATTTGATTATAAGAGCACAATTTTATCGAAGATAACATAATAGTAAGATAACATTAAATATAATTACATTACAAAAAACATAGCTAAACAGCATCAATTCAACAATATGACCAAATTAACTTAACTCAAATTTTTGATCTCTTGGAAAACAAGCATATTTGAAGATATTTTTACTTGCTTATAAGAGCACAATTTTATCAAAGATAACATAATAGTAAGATAACATTAAATATAATACTTACAATTAAATATAATACTTGTAATATACATTACAAAAAAACATAGCTAAACAGCATCAATTCAGCAATATGACCAAATTAACTCAAATTAATGTTTAGTTAACAAATCTAGTATGTACATTATGCAATTTTTTGGGTTTCCAACTGAGGCGCGGTTCAGATATACTTGCCCGTGGTTCACGTTTGAGCGATTTATGTTCTTCGTTGCATTGTTGAACTGAATTGCAAGCTGAAGCAAAAAAAACAGTAAATAAAAAACACAACAGTTACAAACTCAGCTTAAAACTGCTGTTTGAAGCAAACTGCAGTTTTAACCGATTCAAAGCTGTTGTTTGCGAAGTTGATACAAACTTTCAGGTGTTTCTAAACTAAAACAGAAACTGCATTTTGCTTACAAATGTTATTTAAACCAAGCTGAAGCTAAAACAACAGAAAACTAGACACTAAAGCAAATTTAAAACTGTTGAATAAACCAAACTGCAGCTTTAATCGAACTGTTGTTTGCTATTAAGTTAAAACAACCGTTCAGCTACAGCTAGTCCTTCAAAGTTAGCTGTTATTTTAGCCTGCGATGCATCGTCGCATGGCGTAGGAGCTGTCATCAGCCATAAATTTCCTAACGGTGAAGAGAAGCCCACTGCATTTGCTTCGAAAACCTTATCCTCAGCTCAGCGCCAGTTCTCTTAAAATGAAAAGGAGGCTTATTTCATAATTTTTGGACTAAAAAGATTTAGTTTGTATCTGATTGGACGTGAATTTACGCTTCGTACAGATCACAAACCACTGGTTTCTCTGTTTAGCCCGTCAAAAGCGCTTCCAGTGTTGACATTGAATCGACTACAGCGGTGGGCTATGATGATGATGGCTTTTACGTATAAAGTTGAATACCGCTCAAGTAAAGACCACGCAGATGCTGATGGACTTTCACGACTACCCATTGGAACAGTCAGTCACGAAGACTTCGCCATTCAAGAAATTAATGTAGTGGCTGCAGAGTGGCTGACATAAATACCGTTGGCTATAACTTTAAGCCAACTGAAACAAGCAACCGAAAAGGGCACAGTGTTGCAAGCTGTTAAAAAATTTGAAACGGACGGATGGCCAAAGCAAGTACCGAACAAACTGACTGGTTTCTTTCCCAAACGATTCAACCTGGATTAATGGATTATTGGTTTGGAACCAAAGAATTGTGATTCCTGCTGAACTCCAAGAAAAGGTATTGAAAGACTTGCATTGGGGACATCCGGGGCTAACAATAATAAAGTCCCGTTGCCAACAGTACGTCTGGTGGCCGAGTATCAGTAAGAATATCAAGAATTTTGTGGTAACTTGTGGTCACTGTCAAAACAAACAAGACAATCCTAGAAGTAACCTGAAATCTTGGCCTTCCCCGGAAGGTCCTTGGCAAAGCATTCATATCGATCATGCAGGACCTTTCCATGGGTCACACTGGTCGTTAGTGGTAGACAGCTTTTCTGGCCGTGCCAAATTTGACAAGCCTGAGCACTGTTACAGCATTATGGCGCATTTTTTCTCATACTGGAATTCCACGTACAGTTGTCACCGACAATGGGACCTCTTTCACATCTGCCATATTTCGACAATTTTGCGTGGACGTTGGAACGAACCATGTCTTAGCTCCTCCAAGACATCCACAATCTAACGGATTGACAGAAAGGTTTGTACGCACGTTCAAGCATGGCATTGGAAAACAGAACAACAAGCCAAAGTCTGAAATTCTTATTTCTGTATCTAAATTCCTGTTGGAATATCGAACGACACCGAACAGTACCGGAAAGACGCCGGCAGAGCTGATGTTTGGGCGAAAACTAGCACTCAAGTATGACAATTGGATGACGACAACGAGATCTGACGAAACTGAAGGGCAGTTGAGATTCAGTAAAGGAAACAACGTGTGGGCATGGCAATACTCTGGAAGCATCTATAGACGCACGTGGGAACCTGGGCAAGTCGTGAGCACTATTGGAAATCGCTTGGTTTTGGTTGAATTGACATCCGGTGATATCATCAGGCGTCACTGGGATCAAGTTCGGCGCCGTAGTGGCAAACTGAAAAAGTTCGGTGGCCCACCGTTTGACCATTGGAATACTAATTTCACAAATATTAATACAAGAAATCCTGCTAGTATGGATGAACAAGACAGACAAAATCGAACAGAACCAGCGGAACCACCTATACTACAAGAACAATCTCGATTACAGCCACAGCCTGCAAGCCCTCAACAATCTCAGTTGCGCCGCTATCCTCTTAGACAAAGAAACCGTCCTCTAGCATTTGTTCCAGGCTCCGATGAAGGATTCTATCGCCCCTAGGAGGAAAACTGACGGGGAGGTGCTGCAGGAGGCTGAGAATTGAACCTAAACCTAAATTTATCAATATGTATAGTCAATACTTTGTGTTGACTTTGTGTTAGATAGTTCAATAGAAAACTTGTGCTGCCTGATATTACAACAAACATTAAACTGTTTCGTAACCAAAATAAACAGTAAAGTAAGCTTAAAACTGTTGTTTAAAGCAAACTGCAGCTTAAACCGATTCAAAACTATTGTTTGCAAAGCTAAAACAAATTTTTACTGTTTCTAAACTAAAACAGAAACTGAATTTTGCTTAATTTGGTATCTAAACCAAGCAGAAGCTAAAACAAAACTAAACTGTTTTGCTATTAATACAGACAGACAATAAAGCTTAAAACTGTCGTTCAAAGCAAACTGTAGTTTTAGCCAATTCAAACCGTTGTTTGTTAAGTTAAAAAAATGTTGAGCTGTTTTTAAACTAAGCAGAAACTACTTGGTGAATCCGTTTAGTCCAGTGGTAGTTTTGGAAAGAGTTTGGACTTCAGCCGGTGATTTTTTTAAAAAAATGTTAATCTATTTAACCAAAAACATTGATGCGTCATTCCTAAACATTGGGAGAAAATAAATTCAGTCAAGTCTTTCTGATGCAATAAAGGTTTTTCGATGAGAAAACTGTTATTTATTTCAATGTAAAAACGGTTTTTCACACATACATCTAGACTAAACCAGTTTGTCCTTTTCGGGTTTAATTAAGGCCCACCAGCTTAATAACAGTGTGAACATGCAGGCGATTTCCAGGCAACCAACATTTTTTGATCCCGACGGGTGCGACTTCTTCAGACAACCTGCAGGCAACAGCAAATCAGATATTGGCGCTAGAGCTTGTTCCCCCAAGTTACGTTCAAAGCCAGTTTTAGGTTTACTTTTCGTTTTTCAAATTTGAGCTTTTACCTTAACCGTCAAGGAAGAATTATGAACCGGAATGCCCGAAACCTCTTTGTTTACTCTCTCCCACATTCCGTACAAAAACAAATAAAACAGCAGCCAGTTAGAAATTTAGTAGGGCTCAAATTTGATTGGCTGTTGCCTGCACATTGCCTTCGGATCGGTTGCTCGAAAACGGCCTCATGTGAGCCTATTTGGGTAGGCGTCTCTTACAAATTGCCTGAAAATTCCGTTTTCTGCACTTTGCCTCGTGTGAATCCGCCCTAAGACAAATCAAATATCGAAATACCGAGATAATGAGTTACTGTTGAGGAGCAAGCCCGGCATGCAAAAACAAGAAAAACACAATAAGCAGAAAAAATAAATCTGAAATAATAAACAATAAAATTAAAGCCTAGTGCATTCACATAGTAAAAAGGAAACATAATATGTATGTACAGAGACTACAGACTACAGAGATAGATAGGTATACATATTTGAATCAGCTGAAGATTGTATAAGTTGAAACTCATGTATTGAAGAATTATTGTCGGTGTGGGGTTTGTTTTGTTTTTTTTTTTTGTGGGGGTGGTTTCCTGGGTTTTATTGGTGTTTCTCCCTCTGCTCCGGGTGGTATGATTTAACTGGAAGTGAATGGGCCTGGGGTGGGTGGCAAAAAAGAAGAGAGGCTCGGAGTCATATGATGTTATTTGAGCTGTGTGGTGTTTCGGCTTTTGATCTCAACCAAAGACCTCGATTTTGCTAAACCTTTACTTCTTTTATCAAGTATTTCTCATATAGTAAATTTAAGTTCTTATTTCAAAATAGCTAACTTATTTAGAGCTTATTTTGAGTTTTTCGTACTTATTTTTCCTTTTATTTTAATTAAGATACGTATATGAACAAACAGTAGTATTCAAAAAAATTACAAAATAACAAAATACTATTTCATAGCCCGCAATATCTACTTTTAGTTTCTCATTCCAGATTTGTCTGGTAAGAACCAACCCCCAGTCTCGAATAAAGCCACGAGTAAAGCGTTCACGAAACAACAAAGCTCTTGGGCTTTATTCAAGGTAATACGGCATTTATTTTTTATTATTATAATTGTTAATTCCGAAAGAAAAAGCGTGTTAATTTCGGATGATAGAAGAAAACGGTAAACGAATCTAACAGGCGCTTCAACCCTCATTTTGCGTCGAACATGCGATTGCTAAATTCTTACCCTACCACACTACCACCGTCCTCAACTATCGTATATTTTCTCGTCTCTTAGTTTATATCTACTTCATTTGTGTGGGTATGAGCTACCAAAGCGTAGGCTCGTGAGTTCCATTTTTGAAACACCTACTCATTTAATAACGACAGCTGCCGTCAAAACTTGTTTGGTCAAAAACATTCAAAAAATGCTATGCAGACTTTTTCAAATTTTTACGGCAAAAACATAGTTTTTATTTCGCTCAATAGTCCGTAAATTTAATAGTCAAAGTGAGTATATGGCTATTTTGAACTTTTCGATTTTCAACTCATTTTTGGGGTAACTTTTTTGGCCGCAGGCGAAATTTTTTGCTTTTAGTCAATTTTTTACGCATTTTTGGGGTACTTTCTTGGCATCAGAGGGTGGTTGGGGGGTTGAGGGGGGGGGGGTGCCGGACGTCTGAGGAGGGTGGATACCCCCCTGCCCCCCCCTATGTGCATCTATGATGGGCACATAATTTCATTACGAAATATCGCCTGATTAGTTACGAATTCCGCAGATTTTCTAAAACCATGGTTTTTGCTCAGTTTAAATTTCAGCTGAGCAAAAAATCTAGAAAATTTACGAAAGTTACGATTTAGAAAATTTACGAAATTCGTAACAAATCAGGCGATATTTTGTAATGAAATTATGTGCAAATCACATGCACACGTACGTAAAACCATGGTTTTAAAAAACCACCGTGGTGAAATCCACCCATTATGTCAGCAAAATATGAAGAGTGCAGACCATCTTATATGACAATCTAAACATAGCATTTAAGTTTTGCAATATTAATTAAAATTATTGAGTGATTTAAAGTGTAAGAGTTATTTTTGGGAACTAGCAATTTTCTATTCAAAGTGTTAATATAATCGCAAAATCACATAATTGCTAGCAGCTTCCTGCTTATACCTACTCCTATGTGCACACGTTTCATTTCCAGTTGTTTTTATTCTGAAAATTTCAAAGGACTTCAGTTCCCTGACAAATAGGTTACCATATATTGATTTACGACAAAAAAATGCCAAGATTCTTTGTTGCCAATTCCAACTTAAGCCGAGCAGAATTTTTTTAAAGTATCATAAAACACAACCCTGTCATGTCATTATTTTTCGTCGGCACTCAAGTCAAGTTTAATTTCCGTATGCATTTTTCATTTTTTTGTAGGTATTGTTGACAACCGTTGACATTTATGTGGAACGTGTGTATGATAAGTGAAGAATTTCAGAACTCTTGTTGCGAGGTTATATCATACTCTAGAGATCTCAAACGCGTCAATAGACATTTCAAAACTAATATGTTGTTCAAGTGAGTAGGCTTACAACTTTTGGGTCGCAATAGAAATTATTTGAGTTTCGTGCATTTCGTTTTCGTTTTCGCTTTTGTTTTCGTTTTCATTTCGTTTTTGTTCAATTTAGTTCAACTGAAATTAAAGCGTAGCTGTACGTGACCTTTTAACCTTTATTGACCCCAAACCGCGAACACTAGCTTAGACACACAAGCACAAACTATAGTATGTATACTTCAAAACATATCCACTAGGTTTCATCAATCATTAGTCTTTCAAGAAATCCAACGTTTTCCACCAAGAAAAATAAAAAGAAAGAAATTGCAAGAAATTG
>JASANF010020881.1:0-21602 GCA_030248245.1 Trissonchulus sp. WLG1_4 | reverse complement strand
GTCAAACAGAAGTTTTAATAAGACTTTATCGGACACAACCATCATTTGGACTTTTTGACAATGTTCAAAAGCTTTCGTATAAAATACGAATACTCGACGCGAAACTTTATGCACCAAGGATGAAGCTGACATCTGCTGCACTAGGCGCTTATGAGCGTATATAGCAAATGGACTGAAGTATGATCGTGATGATCACCTAGGGCAAACCCTATACCAATACGGATTAGAATTAGGAGTACCAATAACAATTTTTGCTATTGGAGAGTTTGAAGAGACAGATAGTAATAAATATGCTATGGCTAGATTAGTTTATAAGTAGAACATGCAATTTTTATGTAACAATGGCGTTATTACTGGCACCTTATACTATGGTTATCTCTGGTGTAACTGGTTGCGGAAAAACGGTTTTTGTTGTAAACTTGATAAAAAGTCAAGAAGCATTGCATGGTAAAAATTTTGAAAAAGTTTTGTATTTGTACTCAATGTTCCAAGAGGCATACAAAGATTTATTAGCTCAAAACAATGTGGAACTAGTTCAAGGGGTACCAGATAACTTGATGGATACTGTTAAGACAGGTGATAGCACCCTAATAGTATTGGATGATTTAATGCTAGATTTGGAAAATGATAAACGTCTTCCGGCGCTTTTTACAAAGTGTCGTCATGCAAACTGCTCAGTAATATTATTACTACAAAACCTGTATCACAATTCAAAGTATCTACGAACAATAACGCGAAACGCTCACTACATGGTGCTCTTCCCTAATCCTAGGGACGCTCAGTTAATAAGTAGGCTAGGACAACAAATGTTCCCAGATAAACCAAAATATTTATCTTCTGCTTTCGCGCAGGCAACTCAAAAACCATTTGGATACCTGTTTCTTGATTTGAAACCAGCGACAGATTCTCGATTTAGAATAAAGGAAGGAATATTCCCTTCTGAGCAATTGTATATTTACGTACCGCGTTAATAAATAGACTGCAAAATGTCTTCTACACTACGTCGTAATGTTTACTTATTGCAGGTTTTGGCAAAATCACCTGCTAAAGTCGTGTCTGCAATACTTAGGGCAACTGGTAGGGACTTGGTAAAAGCAATTACTGAAATTGCTATAAATTTGGTAAAAGGTTCTATTCCTCTTACCCCACAGCAAAAGAACAAACTTCGTAGACACAAAAAATTGATTGAGACACTTGCTAGTAAAAAGGTTGGCGAAGCAACCAAACTTCGATTACTCAAACGTAATTTAAACGTGCTCAGTAGCATTTTAGAACCAGCACTTAAAATTTTAAAAACGTTTGCTTAATGGCTGAGCGAATGATTGTAATACCTGAAAGTGTGTATAAACAATTAATGCAGCAACAACAACAACATTCGTCTGCTACCATACAGAGTGGTCCACCTGACTATACACTTGTACAGACTAGTCAACAGAGGCAACAAACATTGCAGGATATTGCAGACCTATTACCTAAAACATACAGAAACAAAGCTAGGGTACTGTTGCACTACTTAGAGGGGCAAATTAAATTGGACCCTCAACAGCGTATTTTGTATGAACCAAGTGGTGAGCGTGGCTCACACATTCTTGATTTGATTAAATATTTTGTTTCCCCTGAACACGTGAAAATACCACGTCCTCTAGATGCACCAAAATTTGCAAGATTACTTTCTGACGTCGGCGTACCAAAGTCGGCAATCGCACGGGTCGTTACACCAACCAGAACAAAAAAAGCAACAAAATCTGATTGGTTAACTTAATCACGTGACCCTCGCAGAGTAGTATAAAAGAAAGAAGAACAAAAGATTCGTCAGTCTGTCATCATGGCTTGTCACGAGCGGTCGGTTCCTAACACTAGCTCTGGCACACCTCTGTTTTTATTTTACTCTGGTTACTCAGTGTTTTCAAATTTTCACAGAACACCCTTCGCGCTAAACGGTATCATGTACCAAACGGTTGAGCAGTACTATCAAGCTGAAAAGGCTTCATTTTTTGGCGCACGAGACCTGTACCATCAAATCATTCGGTGTTGGTCTCCCAGACAGTGCAAGCAGCTGGCGAAGCAAATACCCGGCTTTGACAAAACTGTCTGGCGTAAAGTCGCACCTGAAGTGATGATGACAGGCTTGCGTGAAAAGTTTCAGCAAAATAGAGATGCTCGAAAGGCGTTACTTGATACCGGAATAGCTGACATTGCGGAGGCTTCAAAATTTGATTCATTTTTTGGTATTGGGATGGCGATTGACGAACAAGGTGTTGAGGAGAGAGAAAATTGGAGGGGAAAGAATGTTCTCGGGCAATGTCTAATGCAAATTCGTTCTCAGTTGAGCAAAAGTGTATAACTTGGTGAATGTAAATTTTAATCTTTCAATTTTTTCAATGTAAATAGTCTGGCTTTTTCAAAAATATACGAAAAATATATACATAAACAAATAAAAAAAAAAAAAATAAATAAATAAAAAATAAAAAAAAATAAAAATAAAATAAAAATAAAAAAAAAACAGTAATGGGCCGATGCCGCGTCCCAAGCCGCGGAGAAAGAACTCAGAGGGCTGTTTTATTTATTTCATTATTGTACAACGTATAAAACCTACCCAAGACTAAGGTGTCACATGTTGAGTTAGGTAACTTTACTAATCCACCGACGAAATTTGGCCTAGTTAAAACCAGCTTCATTATCCAGAAAAAACTAGTTAAATTTAGAATAATCTGGTTTCACTGTCGTTAGGTAAACAAAAGTGTCTTTAAATAGTTTCAACATTAAACTAACTATTAGTCTGTAAGCTATCAGTCATGGAGTATAGTCGCAACGTTCGGTTGATGTCCCATCTGTGCAGGTTTGCGTCTGAACTTAAATTGGAACAAATAATCCCACTATTACTAGAATTTAATATCCTCAGACAGTATCAAGGACAAAAATTGCGGTGGATGATTCCTTACGAGGCTAATCAAGAAATTCTTCAAATAATTCAACGGCAGGGCTCAGAAGCGTTTGACGGATTCTGCAAATGTCTTGAATTGACGAATCAAACTGAATTATTACGACTGATTACGGATGATGTCACCCCGACGAACTGTTACACATACAAAGTTTTTGACTTTGCTGGAGAAGCGGTCAAGGAATCTGGAAAACAACTTGTTACGATGCAAGAAGCAATGACTGATATTAAAGCAGAGCTGAAATCTGATTATTGCACGAAAAGAACTATACGTGTACTGTACTGGCTTGGACCCTCTGTTATTAAACAGTGGACATTCCCTGAATGTATGCTTAACTGCATTCATAATTGTTTGCATTAATGATTATGCTTTTTGTGTTTTAATGTAATATAAATTTGTACAATAAAATAAAAGGTGTAACGGTAGCCGTAAACCGTCTGATGAGTCATTTGGCAGTGACGAAACGTCTACAAAATATCCGAAAGCTTCTAATAGTTTACTTGTAATCTGCCCGGCTACTGGGCAATCTTTTCTATTAGCCAATCAAATTCAACCTAGGTAAAGAGCTATTGCGCAATCATTTTTACTAGCCAAACAAATTCAACCTAGGTAAAGAGCTATTGCGCAATCATTTTTATTAGCCAATCAAATTCAACTTAGGTAGTCACGTGATTTCCAATAAAAACCAGAAGCCATATGACTAATGCTTATGTAAATAAAACTTGTTTACATAGTGTCAGCTTGCCTTCTACTAAATCACAAAGTACCATGTTGTACCGAGTAGTGTGAAATAAAAGTTGCTTAATGTCAGCGGTTGAAATGTAGCAGCCTAAGCTGCAGAGTGTCGACAGCAAAACCTTATTCATTAGTCATTGCTATTTTACAAAATTGCAACTATATAATCATTGTATAAAATCATGGAGCAAGTACGTCACATTGTCTCCCATGTGTGACTGACACAAGCAAACACTGATAAGACAACTTTCAGACATATAAAATGGTCCTGGGTTTGCTAAAATTTCACTTTGAGCGTGAATGGCACTCCATTTGGTAGAGAATCTGGAGTGGCTAAAACTAAACAGCGTACCACTGTAGTGCTGGAGTAAGATAACACAAAAACTGCATGCTAACGTACATACGGTTGAACATAGAATTTTCAAGTTTGTTACAACTACCAAATGGCCCTCCATTTTCTGAGCAGTTGAACATAGATTCGATCTAGGTAAATGCATATTCCTAAACACTGGTAGGTAGTCCACCAACAATGCCAGTTTCAGCGAATCCGTGTTACTACGTGTCCGGATATGAATTTTCAAACTTGTGAAAAATCCACTTTTTTCGACACACGCACACACACACACACGTATAAAACATAATGTTGTACAGCTGAACTATGGCTGTACTGATAAGAACAAGGTATGCTAAGTACGTACGTACCCAACCAAGTATGATGAACTTTTAGACTAAAAAAAGAGCTGTGTCTTGCTATAAAAAGCATAACTTGGAATTTTCATAGCCGATTAGTTTCAAATTTTGCAAGTGCCTTGCCAACATATTTATCTTTATCCACGCTGCATTTCATCTCACTGGTTCAAGCCAAAATTGATATCTTTGCACCCCAAGGAAGCCAAAGTTTTATGGATCACAAATTAGTGTTTCTTAAATAAAATCACACAAATCTCGCACAGCACATAGATCCACGTTCGGTTATTACACATGCAAACTTTCAATTAAATTCAACAGCGTTAGTCGGAGATACAACAGCGTTTAGTCCACCGACTAAAAAATTTGCCAAATTTTTGACCACTGGTCAGTGGTCTCCATTTTCACATATATTGTACTTCTTCATGTATACTTTATCTGTACCAAATTTTAAAAGTTTAGCTTCACTATAACCGCTAAAATAACAGTTTAAAATTTGACGTTTTTTGAAAAGTTCCCCTTACCTTCACCAAATGGCCCTCCATTTTCCGAGGAGTTGAACATAGATACGACGTAGGTAAATGCATATTCCTAAACATTGGTAGGTAGTCTACCAACAATGCCAGTTACAGCTAATACGTGTTACTACGTGTCCGGATATGAATTTTCAAACTTGAGAAAAATCATCTTTTTTCGACTTTGTTCAAAACTGTGATTGGCACTCCATTTGGCGGGGAATCGGAGTTGTAAAATAGATAGTATGTAGGTAAATGCATATTCCTGAAAGCCTGCAAGGTAATGTACTATCTGAATGTTCAGTTACAACTATTACTGTATACTAAGTGTCACGGATATGAATTTAGGTTTTTTTTTAGCACTCATGGGGGAATGGTAGTTGCTAAAAATATACGGTATACATCATGTGAAAGCCTGCAAAATGTACTATCTGAATGTTCAATAACTTGACTCTACCTAATTATATTGTCGAGTTATAGAGACTCAAAAATGGTATCTGGCAATGATTTATAAAATTTTGTCCGAAAATCATGAATGGCACTCCATTTGGCGGAGAATCGACAGGTCGCTAAAAATATATGTAAATACATCATGTAAAAGCCTGCAAAAAGTTCTCTCTGAATGTTCAACAACTTTTCTGTACCTAATCACATTGTCGAGTTACAGAGCCTCAAAAATGGCCTATGGTAATGATTTTTATAGCGTAATTAAACTTTGTAGTTGTTTAAATTGGGTACTGAACCGAATGGTCTGACAAAGCAGAGTAATCTAGACCGTACCCAATTGGAGTGTTGGATTAATAGAGATATCCGATCAGGTACCCTATTGGAGGGTCGGATTAGGACGGATATCTTATCCGGTACCCTATTGGAGGGCCGGATTAAGTGGGATATCTTATCCGGTACCCTATTGGAGGGCCGGATTAAGCGGGATATCTTATCTGGTACCCAATTGAGGGCCGGATAAAGCCGGATATCTTATCCCGTACCCAATTCTGGGCCGGATTAAGTCGGATATTTTATCCTGTTACCCAATTGGAGGGCCGGATTAAGTGGGATATCTAATCCGGTACCCTATTGTAGGGGGCCGGATTAAGTGGGGATATCTAATCCGGTACCCGATTCGAGGGCCGGATATCTGGGATATCTTATACCCAACCATACTGGGGGCCGGATTAAGCCCTTACCGTCTTACCCAATTCGAGGGTCGGATTAAGCCGGATATCTAATCCCGTACCCAGTCAGGGCCCGGCCCAAGAATTCAGGGCCGGTAACCCGTACCCAACCGGGCGCGAAATGGTGGCCCTATACTACTGCTTAAACAACATTCCTCGAAGATTATTGATGATGTTTAATGCTGGTGATGCTTTTGTGTTTGCTGGATTTTTTTTGCTTTTTTTTTTTTTTTTGCGTTTTTGGCGCTCTTTTTGTTTTTTTTTCGGCTGTGCTGTTGAGCTTTTTTTTGTGTTTTTTTCTTTTTTGCTTTTTTGCTTTTTTTATTTCTTTTTGGTGCTTTTTTGCTTTTTTTTTTTTTTTTTTCTTTTTTGTTTTCTTTTGTCTTTTTTTTTTTTATTTTTTTTTTTTGTTGTTTTTATTTTGTTTTTTGTTTGATTGGTTGTGATTTTGTTTTTCACAAATTTTTTTTTTTTTTGTTTTTTTTTTTTTTTTTTTTTTTTTTTTTTTTGTTTTTTTTTTTTTTTTTTTTTTTTTTTTTTTTTTTTTTTTTTTTTTTTTTTTTTATTTTGAATGGACTCTGGGGGGGGCTGCCGCCATTGGTAGCACATGTGCTAGAATTCAGCTGAGCCTGAAAACGAAGCGCACGCCTCTGCTAAACACAGGAGGCAGAGATGTCACTCTCTTTATATAAGAGAACTATTATGTACTCGTTAAAACCTACTCCTTTTCTTTATCCGCAAAAAGCTGTGAACAGGCTCATACAAAAATATTATTATCATACCAAAAATAGTAGTATGTCTTCATTTATTAAATTTGCAAGCTTCTCTTTGTCTTTTGTCTTTTGCATCACCTGAAAGCTCTTGCGACACGCAGATGCTAATACCTAATCAGGGCCCGATTTATCGAAGCAAAATGTTCGTCGTTGAAAATGTTCGTCGTTGAAAATTTTGGATTGATCGAAACATTTTCAACGACGAACATAACACGTAATTATGGGACAAATGTTCGTCGTTGAAAAACAAATGTTCGTCGTTGAAAAACATATGTTCGTCGTTGAAAAAGCAAATGTTCGTCGTTGAAAATGCTCATCGTTGAAAAAACAAATGTTCGTCGTTGAAAAACAAATGTTCGTCGTTGAAAAACAAATGTTCGTCGTTGAAAAACAAATGTTCGTCGTTGAAAAACAAATGTTCGTCGTTGAAAAACAAATGTTCGTCGTTGAAAAATTTTCAACGGCGAACATTTCAACGGATGTCTTGAGCTCCGTTGAAATAATAATGTTCTAAAAAACCAAAGCTCGTCGTTGAAAAATTTTTTAACGACGAACAAATTCAACGACGAACTTTCAACGACGAACATTTGTTTTTTAACGACGAACATTTGTCTTTCAACGACGAACATTTGCTTTTTCAACGACGAACATTTTCAACAACGAACATTTGATGTTTCGATGAATCGGGCCCAGAAGTAGAAAAAAGATTTGAATTGAAAAACAAAAGATGCTGCGAGGGACACAAAAAAAGTTGAATTAATTTTATTGGTTTCGTTCAAAAGGTGAACGAAGGTGAAGATTTCATTGTGAAGGCCAAATTCATTTAATTTAAACCGTGCTGCTAAATCAAAAACAGAAAATGTAAGCCAGAAGCTGTCTCAAAACAGCAAAACAACTTAAAATAGTTTCACCGCACGCCAAAACGATAAATGGTACTCCAGCCATTAAAATACATAGTGGCACGGGTTGATAGCTGACTATACACGGTTTATTCGGTGCACCGTTTATAGTATTTCCTATAAATACATAGACGCGTGTTGAATCGAGGCACTTCCAACCTACAACCAATCCCAAATTTTATGTCAGAGGACTACATATTGCATAGATATACATACCTGCTTATGGCCAGAGTATTTTTGATCCACCATTGACAAAATCATCCTTTGTCTTGCGTCTTTCTACTCAATTGAACTTTTTTTGATCAAATCTCAAATCAATATTTTGTCATTCTGTTTCAGCGCATGGGGGAGCACTACTGCTTGTGTGAAATAATCGCTCTGCGCCTCTCATCGCGCTCATGCTCTCATGCGCTCATCGAGCTCATGCATCGCCCTCGTGTGAATAGGCCTTTAAGATTCAAACTCGCTCATTTAGTCTTTGTTCGTTTGCATAAATAAATAAAAGAACAAGCACGCACGGAAATGTATTGATTTTTAGCAGTTTCGACGTACAACTGAATATAATTTCATTTTAACTAAACTAAAATAGTACTGATTCATCATTCACGAAGAGTCAGTACAGTAAGTAACCGCTCCAAATGAGTTAATATCAGTTTTAATTGATTTCCAAAATAAAGCATTAGATCAGTTATTCATTAATTAACTCTAACTTTAACTGAAAATGAATCATTAGCAGTTAACTGAAAACATCCGTACAACGCTAACTAACAAAACATATATCTTGCTTTCTTTTTTTCAAACGAACAAAGACTAAATACGAGGAACTAAAGGCTACACGAGCGGTGATGGGCTGGGGGAGAGGGGTGGCGGGGCGTGAGGGGTATATATCCGCCTTGAAACAAATACAAAATAATTAGATTTAAAAAAAGTAATTAGTAGAAAGAAAGAAAAGGATATAATAAAAATCCTGAAGGTTTAATTTGCTCTCATAAAATTGGTTGGTAGTGAAGTCTCGAACATTATTAAAATCTTAAACGTCGAATAAACTGATGTCCGTCTTTTTTAATGGTGATCTTGTTTTGGCGTCGGAACTTAAGTTGTGTTAGAAGTGTTTCTGGATTAGAGCGTAAAAAATTGCTCCAATAAACCGACCTTTAACAAACAATAAAATAAAACTTTTGGAATGTTTCAATAAATCTTTTCTACTCTGGCGATACAAACATAAATTTTGAAAATGTCGCGAAAAACAAATCGAAAGACAAATCCGAAAAAACAAATTTGAAAAACAAATGTCGCGGAAAGTCGCGAATTTGCGTAAAAAATACGACACTTGGTTAAACATTCACGAGAAATCTTGAAATGCGCCGTTGAAAATTTTCACGACGAACATTGTTAACGACAACATTTTAACGACGAAATTGTCAACGACGAACATTTGTAACGACGAACATTTGTTTTCAACGACAACATTTGTTTTTTCAACGATGAGCATCAACGACGAACATTTGCTTTTTCAACGACGAACATATGTCAACGACGAACATTTGTCAACGACGAACATTTGCCATATCTGTATTCCGTGAAAATGTCGATAACCAAAATTTCAACGACGAACATTTTCAACGACGAACATTTTGCTTCGATAAATCGGGCCCTGATTAGGTATTAGCATCTGCGTGTCGCAAGAGCTTTCAGGTGATGCAAAAGACAAAAGACAAAGAGAAGCTTGCAAATTTACATGCAAATTGAAGACGATACTACTATTTTTGTATGATAATAATATTTTTGTATGAACCTGTTCACAGCTTTTTGCGTGATAAAGAAAAGGATAGGTTTTAACAAGAGTACATAATAGCGTCTCACTCTATATAGAAGAAGAGTGAGACACTCTCCAGCCTGCTGTGTCTAGAAGGAGATGCGCTGGTCTTCAGGCTACTGCTGACATCTATGCAACATGTGACTGACAATGAAGGAGCATCTATTCTCTGATTGGCAGACGCTGTGCACGTGCTCCAATCATAAAACAGGATAGGGATAAAGGTTAATAACTCTTATTTGTTCATAGTCTGCTTGTAAAAACATTAAAAAAGGTTTGCAAATACCTTGGGGATATTTTGGCAAACTTTCAGCGAAATTGATGAGAAACTTTGAAGAAATTCAAAAAAGTTTATATCTCAAAAGTTTCTCAATCAATTTCGCTGAAAGTTGCCAAAAACCCTCGAGGATTTGCAAACCTTTTTTAATGTTTTTGCAAGCAGACTATAAATAAATAATGAGTTATTAAGCTTTTATCCCTATCTTAATGCTTATCAACGCATCAGCGATTATATACTAAAGTGTGTTACGCAGGGAATCTACGCGCTGATTGGTCAACCACATGTTGCATAGAATGTCAACATGTAGCCTGAAAACGACCAGCGCATCTGCCTGTGCTAGAACACAGGCATGCTGGAGAGTGTCTCACTCTTCTTCTATATAGAGTGAGAAGCTATTATGTACTCTTGGTTTTAATGATGCCAAGTGGGAAATTAGCTTTATCAATTAAATAACTTTTCTGTTTATTCCGTTCGAACATTGTATCACCACAATGCCTCTTTGTCTTTTTTCCTGACGATTTCTTAGCTACCGTATGCCTCTGGTTGCACAAACAAATGATAAGGATCTAATAAAGAGGTGCTGTCTGAATGTAAAGTCGCTGAAAATAAGAGTTTAGAATTGACTATAAAATTTGCATAGAATTACACATGTTAGTTTTGTTTGTCCGGTGAGCTTATTAGGACATGATGAGTATGTTTGATTTTATTAGTGATATTTTTAATTACGATTTCGATTTCTAATGAATCTTTTTGGAGGAAATGTTGTTTAAAGCAGTAGTATAGGGCCGCCATTTCGCGCCCGGTTGGGGACGGGGACCGGCCCTCCATGGAGGGCCGGCCCTCCATGGGGTACCGGATTAGATATCCCACTTAATCCGGCCCTCCAATAGGGTACCGGATTAGATATCCCACTTAATCCGGCCCTCCAATAGGGTACCGGATTAGATATCCCACTTAATCCGGCCCTCCAATAGGGTACCGGATTAGATATCCCACTTAATCCGGCCCTCCATGGGGTACCGGATTAGAGATCCCACTTAATCCGGCCCTCCAATTGGGTACAGGATAAAATATCCGACTTAATCCGGCCCTGAATTGGGTACAGGATAAAATATCCCACTTAATCCGGCCCTCCAATAGGGTACCGAACAAGATATATCGCTTAATCCGGCCCTCCAATAGGGTACCGGATAAGATATCCCACTTAATCCGGCCCTCCAATAGGGTACCGGATAAGATATCCCACTTAATCCGGCCCTCCAATAGGGTACCGGATAGGATATCCGTCTTAATCCAACACTCCAATAGGGTACGGACTAGATTACTCTGCTTGTCAGACCATTCGGTGCAGTACCCAATTTAAACAACTACAAAGTTTAATTACGCTATAAAAATCATTGCCATAGGCCATTTTTGAGGCTCTGTAACTCGACAGCGTGATTAGGTACAGAAAAGTTGTTGAACATTCAGAGAGAACTTTTTGCAGGCTTTCACATGATGTATACCGTATATTTTTAGCAACCACCGATTTTCCGCCAAATGGAGTGCCATTAACGATTTCGGGTAATTTTGAGAAATCAGTGTCAGATACTATTTTTGAGGCTCCATAACTCGAAAACATCAACTAGTAGAGTCAAACTATTGAACATTCAGATAGTACATTTTGCAGGCTTTCACATGATGTATACCGTATATTTTTAGCAACCACCGATTCTCCGCCAAATGGAGTGCAGCGATTTCGGACATTTTGAGAAATGTGTGATCCATTTTTGAGGCTCCATAACTCGAAAACATCAACTAGTAGAGTCAACTGGTGAACATTAGAGAGTCATTTTGCAGGCTTTCATATGATGTATACCTTGTATTTTTAGCATTACTGATTCTCCGCCAAATGGAGTGCATTAGCGATTTCGGACAATTTTGAAAAATAACTGTAGACGTCATTTTGAGCTTCATAACTCTGAAACGTCAACTGGTAGAGTCAAACTAGTGAACATAGAGAGAATTTGCAGGCTTTATATGATGTATACTTGTATTTTTAGATTTACTGATTCTCCGCAAATGGAGTGCTTAACAATTTCGGACAAATTTTATAAAAAATAGTCAGATGCCATTTACGATGATATTTAACTCATCAAAATGACCAGATACAGACAAGTTGTTGAACATTCAGAGAACTTTTTACAGGCTTTCACGTGTGTATTAGTTTATTTTTAGCTACTCCAGATTCTCCGCCAAATGGAGTGCCAATCACAGTTTTGAACAAAGTCGAAAAAAGTTGATTTTTCCCAAGTTTGAAAATTCATATCCGGACACGTAGTAACACGTATTAGCTGTAACTGGCATTGTTGGTAGACTACCTACCAATCTTTAGGAATATGCATTTACCTACGTCGTATCTATGTTCAACTTCTTAGAAAATGGAGGGCCATTTGGTGAGGGTAAGGGGGACTTTTCAAAAAACGTCAGATTTCAAACTCTTATTTTAGCGGTTATAGTGAAGCTAAACCTTGAAAATTTGGTACGGTGAAAGGCTAACGTATGAAGCTTAAAATATATAACGATGGAGGTCACTGACCACTGGTCAGCGATTTCGCAAATTTTTTAGTCAGTGGAGACAAAAGTGTCATATCTCAAACTAGGGATATTGGATTGCAACAAAATTTCACATGTGCAATGACCAAATATAGGTCTATACACCATGTGGTATTTGTGTGATTTTATTTAAGAAACACTAATTTGTGATCCATAAAACTTTGGCTTCCTTGGGGTGCAAAGATATCAATTTTGGCTTGAACCAGTGAGATGAAATGCAGCGTGGATAAAGATAAATATGTTGGCAAGGCACTTGCAAAATTTGAAACTAATCGGCTATGAAAATTCCAAGTTATGCTTTTTTAAAGCAAGACACAGCTCTTTTTTTAGTCTAAAAATTCATCATACTTGGTTGGGTACGTACGTACTTAGCATACCTTGTTCTTATCAGTACAGCCATAGTTCAGCTGTACAACATTATGTTTTATACGTGTGTGTGTGTGCGTGTGTCGAAAAAAGTGGATTTTTCACAAGTTTGAAAATTCATATCCGGACACGTAGTAACACGGATTCGCTGAAACTGGCATTGTTGGTGGACTACCTACCAGTGTTTAGGAATATGCATTTACCTAGATCGAATCTATGTTCAACTGCTCAGAAAATGGAGGGCCATTTGGTAGTTGTAACAAACTTGAAAATTCTATGTTCAACCGTATGTACGTTAGCATGCAGTTTTTGTGTTATCTTACTCCAGCACTTCGACACAGTGTTACGCTGTTTAGTTTTAGCAACTCCAGATTCTCTACCAAATGGAGTGCCATTCACGCTCAAAGTGAAATTTTAGCAAACCCAGGACCATTTTATATGTCTGAAAGTTGTCTTATCAGTGTTTGCTTGTGTCAGTCACACATGGGAGACAATGTGACGTACTTGCTCCATGATTTTATACAATGATTATATAGTTGCAATTTTGTAAAATAGCAATGACTAATGAATAAGGTTTTGCTGTCGACACTCTGCAGCTTAGGCTGCTACATTTCAACCGCTGACATTAAGCAACTTTTATTTCACACTACTCGGTACAACATGGTACTTTGTGATTTAGTAGAAGGTAACTGACACTAAGTAAACAAGATTGTTTACATAAGCATTAGTCATATGGCTTCTAGTTTTTATTGGAAATCACGTGACTACCTAGGTTGAATTTGATTGGTCAATTAAAATTATTTCGCAATAGCTGAAATATGATTGGTTAATTTGGTGATTGGCGTGAAATATGATTGCGCAATAGCTCTTTACCTATGGTCGGAAAGTGTCAATAGAATTAAACTATCAACTTGCTTCCGCGAACCGAAAAAGGTTGATTTCTTGTCTGCAGAGCCTCCTTGAACATGGTTAGTCAAAATATGAGAATTCATTTCAACAAATGCTATAGTTTAGTTTTCGGATCGTTTTAAATAGTTTACTGATAAGAACTTTAGCTGAGAAACAGTAGGTACCAGTCCCTGATTTACCCCATAATAGTCTGGAACAACTTTTAGTTGCAAAACAGTAAATACCAGTGCCTAGGCTTACCCTGCAGTTATCAGTTTATTACTCATCCGAAGTAAATTATAAGTAAATTGTAAAAGTTGTTGGATATTTTCTTTGTGTAGTAGTAAAGGCGTTTCGTCACTGCCAAATGACTCATCAGACGGTTTACGGCTACCGTTACACCTTTTGTTTTATTGTACAAATTTATAATACATTAAAACACAAAAAGCATAATCATTAATGCAAACAATTATGAATGCAGTTAAGCATACATTCAGGGAATGTCCACTGTTTAATAACAGAGGGTCCAAGCCAGTACAGTACACGTATAGTTCTTTTCGTGCAATAATCAGATTTCAGCTCTGCTTTAATATGAGTCATTGCTTCTTGCATCGTTACAAGTTGTTTTCCAGATTCCTTGACCACTTCTCCAGCAAAGTCAAAAACTTTGTAGGTGTAACAGTTCGTCGGGGTGACATCATCCGTAATCAGTCGTAATAATTCAGTTTGATTTGTCAATTCAAGACATTTGCAGAATCCGTCAAACGCTTCTGATCCCTGCCGTTGAATTATTTGAAGAATTTCTTGATTAGCCTCGTAAGGAATCATCCACCGCAATTTTTGTCCTTGATACTGTCTGAGGATATTAAATTCTAGTAATAGTGGGATTATTTGTTCCAATTTAAGTTCAGACGCAAACCTGCACAGATGGGACATCAACCGAACGTTGCGACTATACTCCATGACTGATAGCTTACAGACTAATAGTTAGTTTAATGTTGAAACTATTTAAAGACACTTTTGTTTACCTAACGACAGTGAAACCAGATTATTCTAATTTTAGCTAGTTTTTTCTGGATAATGAAACTGGTTTTAACTAGGCCAAATTTCGTCGGTGGATTAGTAAAGTTACCTAACTCAACATGTGACACCTTAGTCTTGGGCAGGTTTTATACGTTGTACAATAATGAAATAAATAAAACAGCCCTCTGAGTTCTTTCTCCGCGGCTTGGGACGCGGCATCGGCCCATTACTGTTTTTTTTATTTTTTATTTTTTTTATTTATTTTTTAATTTTTTTTTATTTTTTATTTATTTATGTATTTATTTTTTTTAAAAATTTGTTATTATTTTTTTTTTTTGTTTATGTATATATTTTTCGTATATTTTCTAAAAAGTCAGACTATTTACTTTGAAAAGATTGAAAGATTAAAATTTACATTCACCAAGTTATACACTATGTACATTCGCTCAACTGAGAACGAATTTGCATTAGACATTGCCCGAGAACATTCTTTCCCCTCCAATTTTCTCTCTCCTCAACACCTTGTTCGTCAATCGCCATCCCAATACCAAAAAATGAATCAAATTTTGAAGCCTCCGCAATGTCAGCTATTCCGGTATCAAGTAACGCCTTTCGAGCATCTCTATTTTGCTGAAACTTTTCACGCAAGCCTGTCATCATCACTTCAGGTGCGACTTTACGCCAGACAGTTTTGTCAAAGCCGGGTATTTGCTTCGCCAGCTGCTTGCACTGTCTGGGAGACCAACACCGAATGATTTGATGGTACAGGTCTCGTGCGCCAAAAAATGAAGCCTTTTCAGCTTGATAGTACTGCTCAACCGTTTGGTACATGATACCGTTTAGCGCGAAGGGTGTTCTGTGAAAATTTGAAAACACTGAGTAACCAGAGTAAAATAAAAACAGAGGTGTGCCAGAGCTAGTGTTAGGAACCGACCGCTCGTGACAAGCCATGATGACAGACTGACGAATCTTTTGTTCTGCTTTCTTTTATACTACTCTGCGAGGGTCACGTGATTAAGTTAACCAATCAGATTTTGTTGCTTTTTTTGTTCTGGTTGGTGTAACGACCCGTGCGATTGCCGACTTTGGTACGCCGACGTCAGAAAGTAATCTTGCAAATTTTGGTGCATCTAGAGGACGTGGTATTTTCACGTGTTCAGGGGAAACAAAATATTTAATCAAATCAAGTATGTGTGAGCCACGCTCACCACTTGGTTCATACAAAATACGCTGTTGAGGGTCCAATTTAATTTGCCCCTCCAAGTAGTGTAACAGTACCCTAGCTTTGTTTCTGTATGTTTTGGGTAATAGGTCTGCAATATCCTGCAATGTTTGTTGCCTCTGTTGACTAGTCTGTACAAGTGTATAGTCAGGTGGACCACTCTGTATGGTAGCAGACGAAGGTTGTTGTTGTTGTTGCTGCATTAATTGTTTATACACACTTTCAGGTATTACAATCATTCGCTCAGCCATTAAGCAAACGTTTTTAAAATTTTAAGTGCTGGTTCTAAAATGCTACTGAGCACGTTCAAATTACGTTTGAGTAATCGAAGTTTGGTTGCATCGCCAACCTTTTTACTAGCAAGTGTCTCAATCAATTTTTTGTGTCTACGAAGTTTGTTCTTTTGCTGTGGGGTAAGAGGAATAGAACCTTTTACCAAATTTATAGCAATTTCAGTAATTGCTTTTACCAAGTCCCTACCAGTTGCCCTAAGTATTGCAGACACGACTTTAGCAGGTGATTTTGCCAAAACCTGCAATAAGTAAACATTACGACGTAGTGTAGAAGACATTTTGCAGTCTATTTATTAACGCGGTACGTAAATATACAATTGCTCAGAAGGGAATATTCCTTCCTTTATTCTAAATCGAGAATCTGTCGCTGGTTTCAAATCAAGAAACAGGTATCCAAATGGTTTTTGAGTTGCCTGCGCGAAAGCAGAAGATAAATATTTTGGTTTATCTGGGAACATTTGTTGTCCTAGCCTACTTATTAACTGAGCGTCCCTAGGATTAGGGAAGAGCACCATGTAGTGAGCGTTTCGCGTTATTGTTCGTAGATACTTTGAATTGTGATACAGGTTTTGTAGTAATAATATTACTGAGCAGTTTGCATGACGACACTTTGTAAAAAGCGCCGGAAGACGTTTATCATTTTCCAAATCTAGCATTAAATCATCCAATACTATTAGGGTGCTATCACCTGTCTTAACAGTATCCATCAAGTTATCTGGTACCCCTTGAACTAGTTCCACATTGTTTTGAGCTAATAAATCTTTGTATGCCTCTTGGAACATTGAGTACAAATACAAAACTTTTTCAAAATTTTTACCATGCAATGCTTCTTGACTTTTTATCAAGTTTGCAACAAAAACCGTTTTTCCGCAACCAGTTACACCAGAGATAACCATAGTATAAGGTGCCAGTAATAACGCCATTGTTACATAAAAATTGCATGTGTTCTACTTATAAACTAATCTAGCCATAGCATATTTCTATTACTATCTAGTCTCAAAACACTTTCAAACTCTCCAATAGCAAAAATTGTTATTGGTACTCCTAAGGGTTCATCGTAGTCAAGCTGTAGTCGCAGACTTCCATATTGTGTTGGGTTGCGATATTCGCAACCACACCCAAAATCTTTAGTGCAGTCAAACACGAGCACACTATAACCTCTACTAAACTCTTCAAAACTAATGTCCAAGTCAGGATTTTCACGAGTTACTGCTTCTAATCCGTATTGGTATAGGGTTTGCCCTAGGTGATCATCACGATCATACTTCAGTCCATTTGCTACAGGTAACGAGACATCATTTATGTACATGTTGACACTATGAATATCAAAAAATTGAAAATTTAATGGGTTTACATATATAACGGAATTATATGCTGTTGACTGAATAGCAAAAACGTAAATTCTAGTAGGTAAAGTGCCAGTAAATGGTGACCATTGAATGTTTTGGTCTCCCTGACTAATGCTTTTTGCCTTACCATATAGTCGAGTAACTGGGTAATGAAAACCTTCATTATTCAGTATGCGCTCGTAAGCCTCTAGTGCAGGTGCTGTCAGTTTCATTCTTGGTGCATAAAGTTTTGCGTCGAGTATTCGTATTTTATACGAAAGCTTTTGAACATTGTCAAAAAGTCCAAATGATGGTTGTGTCCGATAAAGTCTTATTAAAACTTCTGTTTGACTGGGTATATACTTTCCAAATTTTTGAATATCGCTAACAAGTGGTATACAAAATTCAGCCTGTCGAGAATTTTTGATACGTTGACGCCGCTTGTCCATTGAATCGTTGAAAATAGTGGGTCCTTCTGCACCAGGACTATAATACATGTCAAGCATTTCAGCAGGATCTTTTTCCCAGTGCACCGTTTTTAAAACGAAGGAGCTTGCTGGATAGAACAAAAGATATCTTAAGTACGCCATCCATGGATAAAATGCTTGATCAATTGTAATTTTTTGATCATTTAGCTGAATTTCACAGTTTGAAAACAAAGTGTAGTCAAAAAGATTACATGTAGTAACCATGTCGTCATCTTGAAGAACCGAACCATCCGCTTTTAGAACTTGAAACTTGACATAAATTTTTGCAGAGTCCAAGTCTAAATAAGTATCAGATTTGTCAATTCTAAAATCTAATGCCGTTTGATCATCCCTGGGTAGAGTAGTAACGCATTGAAACTCTTGAATTTGTGTACCATCTACAACCATTTGTGTCTCAAGATAAGTATTAAAACTAAAACCTTCAACACTGCAAGGTTTACTTGCGAGATCGATTTTTCCTGGTGCCATTTTTACGCCGTATTTTACGCACCATTTTAACCTTCTTATTAACTCGTCGTCTTCTGATTACACGTTTCCGAACACCGGTAACTTTTGTAGCGTTTGGGAAAGGAAACTTTGCACGAGTAACTTTATGTGCTGCCATTGTTATTGTGTTTGCCCTTCTTTTTGAATACTAGTTGAATCACGACTGATCCTTCAGACACTGTTTGTAACTTTTCGTCTAATATATGAAAAGATAAACTGCTAAGGTTGGTTTGGGATAGCTCGGTGTGAATCACGTTCTCAATTACTTGTGCTGTAGAAACATGTATAAGTGGTAAAGTTGTATTGTTAAAAACCTGAGGTTTCACAAAATCAGCTGTAACAAATAAAACTTTGTTTGAAAAACCTGACAATCTCGAAAAGTTAACTACTCCAACTGTGTGCTCAGCAACGTTGAGCAAGCACGGTAAACTTATTGTATTAGTTTCTTCTAAATTAAGAAACACGGTTACGTAAAATAAATCCATTTTGATTTACAATACTATAGTTCTTCTTATTAACTCCTTTAATGCTTTGAAATTTACGCGTAGTTGTGCTTCGGTTCTACACCCAGTAAGAATTATTTTTCCAGTGTGAAATACTATAGCCGTAACGCTACACTCCATAAAGATACGTAAACCGTGGTAGTCAGGTTCCAAAAGAATTCTATAGCTTCTACTTATTTCACGTGCTATATTGTTAAAATTCATCTTTATACTTGCTGTACCTACGCCAACAACATTGTGAATTATAGGTTTTGCGCTAAGATTAGTATTGAACCCTAAGTTGCGAAGAGTTTGACAACAATTTTCGACTGTTTTGTTTAAGCTTACTACGGTTTTAGCGCCCACAATAGACGCTTTACCATTATGAAATAAAATACATGTAGCACTTTCAAGTCGCCAAATTAAACCGCGGAATTTTTGCGGGTGAAATTTTGTTTTTTCAACAAAACCACTAACAGTATACAAGTCAACTGCACAGCCAAAATTAACGGTAGCAACAATATTTGTCACGTGACAAGCCATGACTGAATACATTTTAATAGTGCACGTGTTTTTATGCTATTCAAGTTGCACAATATTTGATTCTGGTTCCCAGCTATTTGCCGTTGACGGGTAACCCAACCATTTTACAAGATATTCAGTTTTATCACTGCGCTTTCTGGTTGCCAAAATTTTCTCCACTTTGTAAATATCATTTTCTTTTAAAACTTTTTGTAACTCTTGCTCATAAAAACTTCCAATAATCACTTCACCTGAACTATCCGCAACTCTATACATTGGGTACTTTCTCGGTATCTGTTCAACTATTGTAAATATTTCTTCTGTCCAGTTTGGGTGATACCCTTTACCAAAAACACCTTTCTCTTTTTGAATGCGTACTTTATCACCTACAATAAATTTGAATTTAACAGGAAGCTTATCATAAGATTGTGGATACAAAGTTTTTCTTACGTCAGCTTCATTCTGTTTTGTAACACTAGCTGGTGTAGTGCCAATACTTCGGTGTTTGGTATTATTATATGTATTAACAAGTTCATCTATAATATCTACGTATCGCCAACTGTTTTTATATGTAAGATATCTATATAGTTTTGACTTGAGGGTGCGTATAAGTCGTTCTGCCATACTAGCCTTAGTTTGAGGATTCTGTGACGTATAAAAATTGATATCGTATTCACGCATAAGATTTTTTACGCTTTCATTTACAAATTCACCGCCTTTATCAGTCATAAAATTCACTGGTTTCCTAGGTGCCGCCTTGTCGAGTATTAAGTGTAGTGCTTCTGCTGTAGTTGTTGCTTTTTTGTCTTTTACTTGTTTTACCCAAGCAAACTTTGAAAACCCGTCTATCACAACTAAAAGATACTTGTAGCCATCATTCCAGCGAGAAAGCGATGTCATATCTGCCAAATCTGCTTGCCACAAGTCATCTATCCCTGACATTTCATACCTATTTTTATGATAGTTTCGTCTAGTGTTCTTGTGCAAAGTGTAAGCATCTTGCTTTTTCAGCCACTGAGAGATATCATCTCGCTTTACGCCAAGACCGTCACGTCTTGCACTATTGTATAGTGAGTTTACACCACCTAAACTTCCAACAATGCCAGGACTATAATACAACTCTTGCAGTTTTTTATTCATTTTATTCATCAAATATAATGCAATGCATAGTAAAACAAATATAATAGTAACAACAGGAAAAAAACACACAGTCTTTTTATTAATAATGTCTGTAAAACAGGTCAAACCAGTGACGTTCAGTACCATTTTTATCCAAATTCTGCTCAAGATTGTCATGCAAGGTTTTATGTAGAGAACTGTCCAAGTCCAAAATTTCCATCGCCTGGTCCAAGAATATGTCAACAGCATGAAATGGGTTCAAGCAGTCGTGCGCCAGTTGATTTGCCATATTATCTCGACATCCGGTACAATCATCTTGGTTGAGTAAATTAATTAATTTCATAAGTTTGTAGTAATTGATGTAATCGTCCTCGCCGACAATTTCTCGTTTCCAATGTGATTTAAATTTTTTCTGCACTAGTTGGATGACTGACTGTTTAATGTCTTCACAGTTGACAAAATCACCTGCGACATTGTCCCAAGTTTCATTCACGAATACATCCGGAACTGAAAGATACGGTTTATAAGCCGAAAGAATCTTTTTTGTTATTGAGTCAATAGTGTTTTGAGATTCGTCGAGATTTACGCGACTTGCGCCCACGCTTTTTTCGCCGTCGACTGGTTTTGGAAACGTCCATGCGCTTTGGTGCGGTGTGAGATTCGGGGACAGAGTACGCGTGGAAATCGGTGGGATCAAAAGACGTAGGGTGCTGGGTCGTTGAATTTTGGTGGTTTGGGGTTCGTTCATCAACGACTTTCGTTTCGACGCCGAAGACATATTTGAGAATTCTGTCGAGTTTCTTTTTTCGTGACGATTTGATATGGTGTTCGGGAATAGAATTAAATGTAACTTGAAAAGTAACAGGTTCAAGTCGTAAGCTCTGCAGTTGATGTGCCAGTTGTTGAAAATCAGAAGAGAGTCTTAAATAATGTAACCGCTCAGCAACGCTCGCCATCACCATACTGAA
>JASANF010020880.1:0-24933 GCA_030248245.1 Trissonchulus sp. WLG1_4 | reverse complement strand
TTAAGCGTTGTCCCTTGTCCCTGTCCCTAGGTGTCCTTGTCCCTGAGTCGTCATGATTTGTCCCTGTCCTTAAGAAATGTCCCTAAGGTCTATAGAAAATGTCCTTGTCCCTGTCCTTAGAGGTGATTGATTCATACTCCTTAAGGACAAGGAAATAGTAATTTTCACATGACCTAATGCTCAAACGTCATTGGATAAACTGCGTTTTGCTTAAAGTACCGTGAAAAAATTTATCAACCCTATTTATAGGCTGAAAAAAAAGAAAATCCAAAATTTTGAATATGGGATTCGACGAACTCTGATCCATAAGTTGAAAAGCAAAAATCATAACCACTCGACTTCCAAGGTATGGAAACTGTGGCACTAGAACATCTTTATGAACTTCTGGTATATTTCGGGTTCCTATAAAAATTGAAAACCAAATAATTTTCACGCAAATATGTGTTAAATAACACAAAAATAACGATAGACTTAATACCGCAACACAAGCCCACGACATTCTTTCACTAGTAGTCGACATAGTCCGTGATTGGCTGTTCTTCGTGTCACATGTAGTAACTGCCGTATTTTGATTGGCCGAGTTGCTTAGGGACAGGGAAAAAGTAGAACATTGCTCAAGATTGCTTAGGGACACAGGGACAGTCCTTATGGCTGCTTAAGGACAAGTATGAATCAATCGCAGCTCACGGACAGGGAAAAGGAAAAGGACACCAGAAAAGTATGAATCAAACCCGCATAGGGAGAGAAACATTTCTTAGGGACAAGGACAGTCCTTAAGGACGAGTATGAACCGGGCTTAAGTATGAACCAGGCTTAAGGGGGCGCTCCGGGAATCGGGGGTTACATCGAAAATTGGCAAAAAAATTGGCAAATGTCAAACTTTATTATACATATATGTAATATGGCACAAAAGAACACTGGAGGCAAAATTTCAAATCACGTGATCATGTCACGTGACTCCCAGAGCACCAAACGTGAGTGAATTTTCGGCAAACAATAACTCTGCTCATACTTTGCGAAAATATGCACGTCAAAACATCAAAAATAGTATTTTGGGCAACTTTCCTTCAAGGATGAAAGGTCATTTCGGCTGTTTTTAAAAAATACGGCCCAAATCCTTGATTCCCGGAGCGCCCCCTTAAGGTGGCGCTCTGAGTAACTTCCAATAATTCAAATTGCTATAATTTTTCTTTTCTTGCCGATACAAAGTTTTTTGCTCAAGTACAGTCAAGATAGACACCAGGCACATTTTTTTGCAAAGTTTGAAAGTTCTGGGAGCATTTTACCAAATTTTATGACGATATCAAAATTGAAATTTGCAAAATTTGTGTAATTTTTGAAACGACGTAGCTCAGCGGTGCCTCAACCAAATTTAGCAATCAATAGCTTAAATTAAGACAATTACCTTGCCGAGGTGCCATTTTTGTCGAATTTTCGTTACCGGTGACAAGTTTTCAGTTATTTTAATTTCTATCAAAAGTGACGTTTTAAAAAGCCTATCATACTGAGCCAAATCATAATAATTACAATTCAAGAAGTTTGGCGGCTCCATATACATCTGCTTCAACAGTCTGCAAAGCTTCAAGCGGATCGGTTTTAGCAGTTATCAGTAATCTTAAAAAAATGTACGCTATAGCTCAATTTCAGAAACCTGAAGTTTGCCTACACATACGCATTTTCCAAAAAATAGAGCTAATTTTTCTGTACTAAAGTCCGTTGAGAAAATTTTCAGAAGCCAAAAAGTAGCGAAGAAAAAATTATTTTGAAAAATAGTGTATTTTTTTCAATATTGGTCAGCGTATTTTTTAAATTTTTTTGGAAAGGTTTGCCTACACAAACGACTTTTTGAAAAGTTGCAACTAGCAATTAGCTACAAAGAACTGTTTCAAAAAGTACCAAAAGCCATATAGAATTTTTTGGTATATGGATTTGAAGATCTTTTCCTATTGAAAAATAGGTTAAAATTTCAAGTTGAACCAAATTTGACGTTATATACATCAAATGAAAGCTAATTTAATTTGCAACAACTTTTCTTCTTGAGTTAATTAACGAAAACTTATGTGAAAAATTTTATCGCCCAAAGTCGGTTATTCAGAGCGCCACCTTAAGGTGGTACTAACGAATGTGCAGTTTTTTTAAACTTTTGAAAAAGTTTAGTTGATTCAAACGACATTTTCTCGAGAATAAAGTCAGCAATGAATTAATTTGTATTCTTATAATGACAAATGAAGTTAGCGGGATCATGTGAAAATTTTTTAGGAGCAAGCCAAGCCAACAAGCCAAACTACACAACAGGAGAATAGAAATTTAACAGTTCTGGCCACTTTTCTAAGCGCATGCAAAACGCATAAACACAAAAATGAACATGAATAAACTTTTGCAAATTTTCTAGACCCAAAATGAAAATTTTTTAAATTGCTTTTGTTTTTGCGTAGATATAGAACCTGAAAGTTGCGTGTGAATAGACACTTTTGACTTTGAAAGCTTATATTTCATTTAATATTTGACGAATCATGAAATCGTGCATTTTGGGTCTAGATAATTTTTTTAAATATTTGTTCCATTTTTCGCATGTTTTTATTGCTTAAACTCTTCAAAAAGTGGCCAGATTTGAAAGTGCTCAAAAAAGCCAAATTGGTCCACTTTTAACACGTGCCATACAAGTCATATTTATAGTTGTGCAATGAAACTTTGCCTAAATATAGAAGAAAAGTAGCGCTTTCGAACGGTATAAAGAATGTGCTCTTATGTTAATTATTTATTGAATATCATCCTGTTAAAAACACTGCACATTCGTTAGTACCACCTTAAGGTGGCGCTCTGAATAACCGACTTTGGGCGATAAAATTTTTCACGTAAGTTTTCGTTAATTAACTCAAGAAGAAAAGTTGTTGCAAATTAAATTAGCTTTCATTTGATGTATATAACGTCAAGTTTTGTTCAACTTGAAATTTTAACCTATTTTTCAATGGGAAAAAATCTTTAAATCGATATACCAAAAAATTCTCTATGGCTTTTGATGCTTTTTGAAACAGTTTTTTGTAGCAAATTGCTAGTTGCAACTTTTCAAAAAGTCGTTTGTGTAGGCAAACTTTTCTAAAAAAATTTCCAAAATACGTTGACCAACATTGACAAAAATACACTATTTTTCAAACTAATTTTTCGTTAGCTACTTTTTGGCTTCTGAAACTTTTCTCAACGCATTTTAGTACAGAAAAATTAGCTCTATTTTTTGGAAAATACGTATGTGTAGGCAAACTTCAGGTTTCTGAAAATGGGCTATAGCGTACATTTTTTTAAGATTACTGTCAGCTGCGAAAACCGATTCGCTTGAAACTTTGCAGACTGTTAGTGCAGATGCATATGGAGGCGCCGAACTTCTTAAATTGTAATTATTATGATTTGGCTCAATATGATAGGCTTTTTAAAACGTCACTTTTGATAGAAACTAAAATAACTGAAAATTTGTCGTCGGTAACGAAAATTCAACAAAAATGGCACCTCGGCAAGATAATTGTCTTTAATTTAAGCTATAGTTTGTTAAATTTGGTTGAGGCACCATTGAGCTACGTCATTTCAAAAATTAGTCAAATTTTTCAAAATTTCATTTTTGATGCAGTCAGGAAAATTGCTAAAATGTTCCGAGACTCATCAAACTTTGCAAAAATGCTTGCCTGGTGTTCATCTTGATTGTACATAAGCAAAAAAGTTCGTATCAGCAAGAAGTAAAAAAATATAGCAATCTGATTTATTGGAAGTTACTCAGAGCGCCCCCTTAAGGTGGCGCTTCGAGAATTTGTTTTTTGACGAATTATTTTTTCTGGAGCATAATCGACACATAGTTCTTGAAGAAAAGTTGTTCAGAATGTGTTCAGGAGTCGATTGATGTGTATAACTCAAATTTAAAAAAAATGAAAAAAACCGAAAATTTGAAATTTGCGTTTTTGTGAATATTTTTCTAATATGACCAAACTATAAAAAAGTGCGCAAAAAATCGAAGTAAAAATAAATTACTTTCCTTTTTGATAAATAGACAAACATAGTTGAAGCAAACGTCTGTCAAATCAAGCCATTCGCACAGAAAAATAAAAACATGCAGCAAGCCAAGCAACATTTCAATTAAAAACCAAGGTTTTTCGCCAAAGGGCACAGATTCCAAATCGCATGTTTTGAGTTGAGACATAAAATTTTGACAGAATATATAAGAATAATCAAAGAAACTGACTAATTTTTATTTTTTTAATAAATGGACTTTGAAGCGAGATACTTGTTGTTAAAGTTGCATGACAAGTTAAAAATCCTTATAACTAAAAATTTAAAACGAAATTCACAAAAACAAAAAATTATCATCCCAGACGTTTGAAAACCTTTCAAATGAGCTATAAATTGTCCAAATTGATAGAGTTTGAATTGAGTTATGTGTGCACTGTGAATAGGGTTTTCGCAAGTCACGTGACATACACAAAAAATGAATTGAGTCAAATAATTTTGCAAAATTGCTCAATTTGATATCGCGCACCTTGCTAAATTCCAATATAACCATGAAAGTAAGAATTTACAATTTTTGAAGTACGTGCAAATTCTCGGAGCGCCACCTTAAGGTGCTCTACTCAAAAATATAGGTCCACTTTTTTCCCCCCAACTGCATTTAACATGTCTGTGAAGCTGGCAGACCTACTAGCGTAACAAATTATGCGATTAAGGTGGTAGTAACGATTTCGACGATTTCTTACATTAGAAATTAGAGAAATCTTTTTTTCGAAGCGAATAGTAAACTAGTCTAAAAGTAACCATAATTTTATGAAACTAGATCAAAATATACACAAATAATATTTTTTTCAGTTCAAAATGTACAAGATAAGACTAGCTACCACGTTGGCTTACTGTTTAGTAAGCCAATTTAGTAGCTAGCCTCAAACTAAGAATTTTGACAAATAAAAAAAACCAACATCACAATTTTAGTCTAGTTTACAAAAATTATTGCGGTTTTGCTGTGAGCTTCAAAATTGCGACAAAAACGTGCTTCAAAGTTATATCGTCGAAATCGTTACTACCACCTTAACGTAACAAAATTTTTCAGATTTTGTTGCATTTTGTTACGCAAATCATAAGATTTGTTACGCTCACGTTTTTTTACAATTCAGTATTAGATGGTGGGTCTGCTATCTTCACAATTGAACGTTGTGGCAGACCCACTGGTACGATACAGGAAGCTTATATTATTTCTATGTTACTATGATTTTGTTACGCTGTTGTCACTATTTATTGTAATTTGTTATGGCTTCCAGATAATTTTCCACTTTGCATTAAATGTATGAACAGAGCGATAAAATTGCTTAGCTTCGTTGCGCATAAGCAAGTTGAATTTTATAAAGAATCGGTCGTATAACACGAGACGAACGTCTAAGGACAGCCCTTGTCACCCACAATTTTTCTTCAATTTTTTCCTGTATACAACGTATTTTTCAGGTTTGTTAGTGTCCATGGGTCAATTTTTGGCGCTTTTTTCATCTAAATAAGTTAAAAGTTCGAAATAATATCAATTTTGCCGAAAAATCTGCTTTGTCAAAAATTCTATGTAAAAAGGCACAGCTATTTTTTCCGCAAAAATACGAGTATTTAGTAGAAAAGATAACGCTAGCATAACAAACTCTGACTCCCTGAACACGATGAATGTAAAATTATCACAATCGACCAAGTATTTACGAAGTTATAGTCATTTCAAGTTGGGTGACAAGGGCTGTCCTTAGACGTTCATTAACAACGAGGCCGAATCGTCACGAGGCCGAATCGTCGCCAGGCCGAAAATGTTGCACAAGGCCGAATTGTCACGAGGCCGAATCGTCGCCAGGCCGAATCGCTTTTATTATTTTAATGCAATTTCAGGCTTAGCTGTCACAATTTTTTCTAAAAATTTCTATTTTCTGACCTATTTCCCAAGCCTAAGCCTGAGCCTAAGCCTAAGCCTGAACCTAAGCCTAAGCCCAAGCCTAAATAAAGCACACGTTTAAAAATGGCGATTCGGCCTGGCGACGATTCGGCCTCGTGACGATTCGGCCTTGTGCAACATTTTCGGCCTAGCGACGATTCGGCCTCGTGACGATTCGGCCTCGTGTAGACACGCCAAAGAATCGTTTTAAGGTGGCGCTCCTGAAATGTGACTTTTCGAAAAACGGCAGTTTGGGGCCAATTTTAGATACACAATGGCAAGCTGGTGTAAAAGTATGCCTAAATACGAAAAATGAAGTTGATTGATACAAATTAGCGTTCACTGTAGGTAGACCAAACGTGAGTGCAATTTCGGCTTGCGGTTGCGATTTCTCTTCGCAAGTAAGTAGCTGTTGCACAATCAACAGCTCATTTTGCACGACTCAACGTGATCGAGCCGTCGCAAAATGTCATTTTTCATGGATATGATTGATATATTGAGAAACACTAAAATCGCGATTTTCAAAAAATATAAATTTGACTGAATTTTTCGAACACTATTGATTTGCTCAAAATCAAATTTTGCGACCGCTCGAAGACGACAAGGTGCATTTATGTGCCAAATTTTAAAATTTTTCGTTGAGCCGTTTTTTTAAAATCGCAAGCCGAAAATTTGCGTTTGTATTCACACGCACTATATTTCTGTCTCATGCAGAAAGTATTGAGTTAGTTCACAAAAAAATTATAACACACTCAATAAAACACCAAATATTTTTAATTACGTTTCAGTAAAACACAACTGCTAGTGTTTTTCAGCCTTTCAAATTCATTACATACGTGTAAATGCCCTGGCTTGTGAAGGCATTTCCGTGAAAATCTATTTTTCTTAACGAAATTTGCTCAAAAATGTTCAAAAAATTTTTTATGTGATATGTACATCAAATTGCAGGAAATTCACTTATGATCAACTTTTGTTCTTACGATGCATGTTTATTTTTGCGCGTTTTCAAAATAATGGCCAAATCCCACATTTCAGGAGTGCCACCTTTCCTGCTTTTTCATTTGAACGCTTTAAAACATTGTATATTGTCCACAAATAAATGCTTATTATGTTAGAATCAATGAGCTCTGCCATTGAAATTTTATTGTCCTCTTGTATTCAAAAATGTGATGCACAAGAGATTTGCTGAGAAAACCGAGCCAACATATTTTTATGGTGGGCTGCTAGCAGTTGCTTATTTATTTTAAACATTATTTTTGCAAAACAGCAAAATTTTGAAAGAGTTAATCAAATGCAGTGATTAGCCTTGCTGGCAGGAGAGCAAAATTTATAGGGTTAAATGCAGTTGGGGGGGGGAAAATAGTGGACCTATTTTTTTGAGTAGAGCACCTTGGGGGAAGCATTTTTGCTTCAAGAACCCCTATTTCATTTTTTGGATTTTCTGAGATACCACCCCCCGAAATCTGAACCCTCAGTGAGGGACGTTTTTGCAATTTTTTTTCGAAGCTCTTGATTTTTCCATTCTAATCGTGTCTAAATGGTGTCAGATTATTGGTTACAATTTTTTAGAATCAAAACAAAGGCTCTTTGACCGCGTTCCTGCCGAAAAATTTGCCAAATTCGCCAGAAACGTCCAATTTTTGACCAAATTCAAACTTGGCCTTAATTTAGGCTTGGGCTTAGGCTTAGGCTTAGGGCTTAGGCTTAGTATGGGGCTTAGGCTTAGGCTTAGTATCAGGCTTAGGCTTAGGTTCAGGCTTAGGCTTAGGCTCAGGCTTAGCCAATAAAAAATCGAAATTTTCAGAAAAAATCCTGCCAGCTTAGCCTAGAGAATCCTGCCAACTAAGCCTAGACGATGCCTTAAAACATCATAACGCACTCAAAACTATCCAAAAACAAAGATTATAGCCATTTTTGGCTTCGAACTTTGGCCTACGCTCACTTCCAAAAACACTGAAAATGCAATTTTCAAGGGGTCATAGCTCAGAAAATCCAAATTTGTGGATAGGGGTTCTATTACAAAAAATGCTTCCCTCAAGGTGCTCTACTCCAAAAAATAGGTCCACTATTTTTCCCCCCCAACTGCACTTGATCCAATTTATAAAACAAACTTGAAAAAAATTTGCTTATGCGCAACGAAGCCAAGCAATTTTATCGCTCTATTCATACATCTAATGCAAATTGGAAAATCATCTAGAAGCCATAACAAATTACAATAAATAGTAACAACAGCGTAACAAAATCATAGTAACATAACAAGCAGGCCCCAAAAGGGGGCAAGGTTCCTTCGCGGAGTGAAAATTCTGCCTATTTTACCCATAATATTTCAACTTCGCTTTTACATTTTACTTGTGTGTATTTCCATGCATAGAATGCACTAATACCTGTGTACATTTGATTATTACATTCAGAGATTTTGTGTTGAAATCACACTATAACAGTTTTTTCGAAAAATCATGCCATAGTTGCTGGAACTGCAACATACAGTACGCATATATTTTACAAAGAAAACTCCTGTAAAAACAGTTTATGCTGACAAAAGCTGCTAATTTTTTTGCAAAAAAGCATATGAGGGTCGAACCCTCGAAGTAGTATAACAACAACTTTCGGACTAGCGCTTTTGACCACTCGACTACGCTACTTCGATGTCTATCATTGTTTGGTTATGACTATGTAGTAAAAAGTATGAAAACAGACATCGTCTAGACAATCATGTAATTAGCATGTGTGTGTAATCTCGTCTGAAAAATTAAAAATACAAGTTTTTAAATCACAAAATTTTAGCAAAATGACAACTCAATACGTAGGCAAAAGTGTTATTGAGCATTACGTCATTAGAAATTGAACCCTTCAAAAAAAGAGCAGTCGGTTCCCATACTGACTTTACGTGTTAATCATATGCGCCTATCACCATGTGGCTGCCATAATAACACTGCGCGGAGTCGATTTTAAAACAATAGTTCCTTCTCTAGAAGGAACAAAAATAGTATACGCTTCCTGTATCGTAGCAGTCGGTCTGCCACAACGTTAAATTGCGAAGATAGCCCACCATCTCATACTGAATTGTAAAACAACGCGAGAGTAACATCTTATTTTTTGCGTAACAAAATGTAACAAAATCTGAAAAATTTTGTAACGTTAACCGCATCATTTGTTACGCTAGTGGGTCTGCCAGCTTTACAGACATGCATTTAACCCTGTTTTCCTGTGGTTGACAATTAAAAATAGTAGAAACTGCCAAAAAAACTGTTTCCACCAGCTGGAGTTGCTGAAAAAATGCTGGAAATGATGAAAAAAGGTCTACTTTTTTTACTGGAATTTGAAGGATTTTCCATGCAAACCTATTTTTCTAGCTGAGAATTTGTTAGAATTACGTATAATTACACACACACACACACACATATATATATATATATATATATACAAACTTGCCAAGGTGAGTTTGTATTTTCTAGGATTTTATGGTCTTTTCCAGTTTTTTATGAGTGATAACAATGAAAAATTACATATTTTGGATCTTATCGATCCCTAATAATATTTACAAAAATATAAAACTAATAAAATTGTCGGAAATATAGATTTTTTCACAAATATTTTTTGAAAAACCTTGTTTTTATGCTTCAAAATAGACAAATTGACAAAAAATGCACATTTTGCTGGTAAACTTTTTGTCTGGGAACGAATATATATTTTGTTTAGTATTTAAAAAAAAAACTAATGCTAGCAGCAATGTTGGCTATGGCTATGGCTAGAATCGTAATCTTTCCCGCCCGTGAGTCCGTGCAGTGTACTCTTTTGTGATCTGCCACATACATCGCCCGACTTTGATTTGTGGATCATTTTTCAACATTTTAAATTGCATTTTCAGCGTTTTAAATTATGGCGTCTGAAACAGAAACACTGTTGAGCCGCGGCTTTATTCCAACCATTGCAGACGATGGCAGCTTGCCTGAGGGTATTCCACTGGAAGAATCGTCTGATGAAACGGACACTGAAGCCATAGTTAGCAAATTTTTTGTGGTATATATATATATATATATATATATATAATATATATAGCCAATCGGGAAAAAAACCCACCCCGTTTGTCGGGAAAAAACCCACCCCAGTTTCAGGGCTTAGGGTGGTCCAATTGGTACCATTTTTTGTGTGCAATACAACACCCACCAAACAACTCCATAATCGAGTTTAGAACTGGTTCTGATCATGTTTACATTTTTTATGAGGAATCGAAACTTTGACTGTTTTCACCTAAGAAGCTTGAAAAATTTGACCAACTTTGAACCATCGGTACTCCTCATCTGAACAAAGTTTTCGAAATCTGTTCAAATCCCACGGAGGCCATCTATAGGGCTACAAATTAAGCTAAAATGTTGAGTGCCACACTGAACCACAGCTGAGCCACAGTGGCTCAACTTCATTGGAAAAAAAACCCACGGGGAAAAAACCCAATTTTTCAAGTTGTGTAATTCGATGCAAAAACGTGATAGAAACACAAAACTGGTCTTGTTGAGTGCCCATATGATGAGGAATTACTAACAACCCCGCAATTTTGGCGAGCAACGAAGCCTGTTCGGGTAATGTTTCAAAATTTGAATACCCTCATTTTTTGCAAAATTTTGCCGTAAACTGCCCAAAATGATGTAATTAGATGTTTCAAACAAGAAGCAATGCGTTTTATTGGCTTATTATGACACAGTGATGGATTTTTAGTGTTTACTATCCACAGCTGACTCCCCTGACACCCCTTGACTCAGTACATTTTACATGCTAAACCTATTAAAATGCTTGTTTTCTGAATTAAACCATGTGAAAATCGGTTGGAAACGACTCAGTAGCACAGCTATAGCGATTACGCAACTCTGCGTGCAATTTCAGTAAAATCTGATTTTTAAAAAATTTTCACTAAGTGACCCCATGTGAATTTTGGGGTCAACTTCGATGGCTTGCTGTAGGCTAACCGGTAGATGTAGGAAGGTCTTGATGTGTGCGTTCGAAAGAGGAGGTGATACTCTATCACATGCATGCTCAACATCGGCGGTGGCATGCTCATGAAGTTTTTTATTGATCTATGAAATTGGGTTTTTTTTCCGACGTGGGTTTTTTTTCCCGAATTGGGTTTTTTTCCCATGACTTTAGGTCAAAATTTCTGCCATGATGTAAATGATACAAAAACGTTTTATGCTGCATTTTATGGCTTAGGGTAAGGCTTGATAAGAAAATAAAAAGAAACTTTCAATTTTGTGTATTACTTGGGATATGACCAAAAGTTTCCAAAATGGGTTTTTTCCCGACTGGCTATAAGTGTACACTGTACAGTAAACTGGAGAGACCGTGTATACACTCGTAAGCGACTCATTTGCAGCTGTAAGATTGGTGTGTGATAAATTGAGGGATATATAAGGCGTGTACTAGATACTGCTCGTGTGACAGTTTATATATCAGTAGCGTAGCCATCCGGATGAGGTTGGCGCCAAAATGCGTGAAAATTTTTCGGAGTTCGTCTGCCCTCAGCGGATGGGACGGAGTGATTCGCGGCCATAATTTTTTATTCCGTCGAGGGGCCGCCCCCCCCTGGTTGCACCACTGTAGTTTATGTAAAATTCTTCTTGACAATTAGTAGGTAACCAAGTTATAGAGATTTTTTGGTGAAGGTTCCAATAGCAAGTCGTAATATTATTATTTATTGCGGCTTTAAAGATTTATGACTATGACTGATGTTATCATCAAGGTTCAATATTAGCTACACTTTTCTTTGTGTTGTTTTAGCTCAGATTTTACATATGTTTTGATCTTGCTTCTCTACTTTAGGAACAGCCCTTGGATAAGCAGACCCGGCGGCGGCGACGTAAAAATGCCAAATTTGGTGACGAGGACTTCAACAAAAATTTTGATTTCACTTTTGACGCCACATTTTCCCCTTTAGATCAGCTGCGTGAATGGAAACTGAAAGCCAAAGCTGGCACATCTGGCTCGCTAGATGAAAAAATCGCAGAAGCTAGACGGAGATTGAAGAACACTGTGGTTAGTTTTTGCTGTGTTGCATTTTGCATTGGACGAAGTAAATTGCGCAAAATATTTCCGGCGGTTGTTGCTAGAACAAAACAAACCTAGAGAGAGACCACCCCGCTCCCTTCATCAGGGGTGAGGCATCTCCCGTTGTTGCCGAGTGCTGCGTTGCTTCGCTCAGCTTAACAAACGGGTAAAGTTCTTGGGGCTTTTGCATGAGCGTGCATGCACACGGAGCAACTTTGCTTAGCCGCTTTTTCGGCAGTACTGTTCGACTTTTCCAGAGGATTAAAGCCCCCCCGCAAACTATATATGGAATGGATACTGGTTATGACAGTTTTACGATTCAGCTGTGTTCTGTATATATACGTAAATGTTAACTACTGCACTACCGTTGGACAGTTTCTTATTAGCTGTGAGTTGTGACCGTAGTTGTTTTTTGTCTTGTAATAACGCTGTCGCGTCTCATGTCCTATTACCACCACGCGTCCCTGGTTTTTTAAAAAGTTAAGTAAAAAAATACCGCAAACATATTGTTTCAAGCAGGAGCTCACGATGTTAAAAATGTTGACCTATTTTTTCATGATATCCGAAACGACGTGTCATTGTTTTAGATGTCTGATTCAGTGCCCGCAGACGAGCCTTGCGACACGGGCGGTGAGGCGGAGGCTGACTCCAGTGGCTATGAAAGCGAGGACAGTATTGATGTGGAGATGACTCAGAAACATGGTATAATAGTTAGCATATATATTGGTCATATGCTGAAAACACAATTATATACATTTATGTGCCGTGTTTAGATTTGCTAATTAGGTCTATAATCTATTTGCGTATTTTTAATAGTTGTATTTTACTGCTGTTTACGAAATTGTAAACTTAAGTATTTATTGTACGTATTTGGTCATATGTCCTGCCAGGCGCAAACATTCTTATCTTGTCAACTTACAATCTTGTTTAATATTGTATGTTTATATTTTTTAGATAGGCTCAAATTGAAAAACAGAAAAGGTGTCACGAAAAAGGTGAGAATTAGCCGTATTTTAAGCTGCTTTATAAGCTGTTACGTGTTACATACGATAGTTATCATAACAAATTTTCTCCAAAAAGTAATAAAAGTTGTCGTGTAAAAATAAAATAGTTGAATAGTACTAAAATATTTCATAATCCTGGACATATAGTTTGTACATGTATTACAGAAATCATAATTCTGTCTTTGCAAAATATATATACAAATTTATTTTTTAGCGCAAAGATCAGTTTTTTGAAGAAGCCGATGTCAGTGAAGCGACTGTGTCAACTTTTGAAGAGCTCAATTTATCAAGACCGCTGTTAAAGGTCCGTTTTTATTGACTTGTGAAATCGTCGTTCCAGATTAAAAATCCTTCTTTTGCACTTAAAAATCCGGCGGGAGGAGCCGCTAAAGCTAGAGCTCTCGGGCATAAGGTCAAACGTATAAATAGCGTTTTTGACTGTATGCAATCCCTTTACAACCATATATCCGTATGACCTATTGCCCGTTCGCCTTTGAAAAGTATGAATCGTGCGAAACTTAGTTGTGCCCCATGTCCATGTGCCTGTATATCCTACTGAAATAATATATTGAAACTTTTAGTGTTGTTTAATAGACGAATACGCCTTCATGAGCAATAAAGAATCGCCTAAATCAATTTAGCGCTTTGAGCCTGTTTATGCGAAAGCATAGCAATGGCATTTGTTAACTTTGACTTAGCTTTAACATGATAAACTTTAACATTGTAATTAACATTACTAGCTTTAAACTAGACTAGATTAGGATTTACTATTTACCCTTTTTCTTGGTTAGCTGAATGGATTTTGATTAGTTTATTAATTTCAGGCAATCAGCACGATGGGTTTCCTGCACCCGACCCCCATTCAGTCGGCCTGCATTCGACCGGCCATGCTTGGGCGAGACATTTGCGCCTGTGCTGCCACTGGGACAGGTAGAAAGCAAAGATCTGGGGTTGCAAAATGATTTTTCTGGTTACAAAAACGTTTCTGGGCTGGTTTTGACTCTGGTTTCTCAAGTTTGAACTTGGTGAACTGAATTGATTGACTTTGATTGAGTCGTTACTTATAGTATAGTAGGTTTGGTAAATTATCATTCAGCTGCTGCAAACGTTCAGACGTTTTATCCTAGCTGTAAAATTTGAATAACATGCATCATACTATCATAGATAGTAATCCAAAAACTGAATAAACTTGGCACGAATTTCTAAAATTATTTAATAAGTTTGCTTGCTGTTATAGGTATATTATATGAATCAACTCTAAATAATTTTTGTTTTTTGTACATGCTTTTTTGCTTTTTTCAGGCAAAACAGCAGCCTTCATGTTGCCCGTTCTAGAACGCCTGCTGTACAAGCCAAACCAACGTCGCGGCACCACACGGGTCCTGATCGTGCTGCCGACGCGCGAACTGGCCATACAGGTCTATCAAGTCAGCAAACAGCTGGCTCAGTATACCAACACGACCATCTGTTTGGCTGCGGGTCAGTGAGGGGGTAGACTGGTTTGTGTTCAATGGCCTCTATTCACGAAATAGAACATCGTAATTCTGAAATTCTGTGTGTGTGTGTCTGCGTGTGTGTGTCACATGAAAAATTATGTGTGTATCTCATGCGATAACGTGTTTGACTTGGACTGGGTTTAAATGAAACCTCGTTTTGTGATTCCTACCCAATGTGAACAAATTTGGACCTTCTTGTCCTTACGAACACAATATGGACAATTTTTGATCAGCATACTGGTGTGTATAACTGAACTAACATAAGACTGGTATGTCGGATTAGAACTATGACTATAACAATCATTATGATATCGTATCATTCAATGTAACTACATAGTCCACTTTTACAATAAACATATTATGGCGCTGCGAGTTGACGAACTTTCACCATAATGCCCATCCTCCCGACACCAAAAAGCTATTTGGAGTCCCCGGGGGAGCCAGAAGTCTGCTTTTCACCATGGAAAACAAATTTTTACGCGTTTTTACGGCGTGTGGAAGATGAACGACATACGGATCGACCCTTAACTGACACTGGGAAAAACGATTTACTGTATCTTTATCTCGGTGACGAAGGACGGAGAATTTTTGACAATACAGCAGGTAGAGAACTTAGCGACCCGGAAACGACAACGTGGATTGACTTCAAAAGCGAAGTTGAGCGTGTTTTTGATCAACCGATTAATATTGTTCGGGCGTGCTACGACTTTTTTTCGCGCAAACAGGGGGCAAATGAAACCGCTCAAGAATTCACAGCTTCCTTACGTCAGCTAGCTAACCCGTGTGATTTTGGCAACTGTGAGGATAAATTACTGGCGATTCAACTAGTTCTTGGATGTCACAGCGAAAAAGCACAGAAACGATTACTTGCGGAAAAAACTATAGACTATGCAAACTTTCTCGATATCATGAGAACGGAAGAAGCTGCAGTAGCCAATGCCTCTGCTGTAAGAAATACTCAGACACTAAATGCGGCAGTGCGCCCACGACCCCAAATACGGTACCAAGTCAGACCAGACCGAATTCAATCTAACCAAACAACCATTAAATGTCGGAATTGTGGTCAGTTTGGCCACGCCAAAGGTCCCAGATGTCCCGCAGCTAACGTAACTTGTTTCAAATGTCAGAAACTAGGACATTTTGCATCCGTCTGCCTCTCCGTGCGAGGCCGACTTCCACAGGCAAACGTTGCGGCAACTTCCGCCACGGACCAAACAAGCGCACACAACCAATACCAAACTGCGACCGACATGTTTACCACTATAGAAAATACTGACGGCGCCATTTTAGCCGTTTACGCTTGTAATGTCGCTTCTAAACCACCTACGGCATTACGAGAATCAGTGCCGCATTTCCGCATAAAATTACTGCTAAACAACTCCGTCCACTGGTTTGAATGGGTTGCCGACATAGATACACAGTCAGACGTATCCACAATGTCGATTACATATTATGAAAAATATTTCCGACATTTTCCGCTTCAAGATCCCACTTTCAAACTTATAGCATTCAACAAGTCACCAATAAAATTATTTGGTTCGCTGACTGTTCCGGTCAAATACCAAAATCGCGGCTGCAATGTGACATTTTACATCACTGAGCCTCACCTGAAAAATGTTCTCGGCAAAAAGACAATTTGTGATCTGGGACTCTGGGGTGATCCGGGTGTGTACTCCACCCAGATTAAATCAGAAACTTTGGCGAGCACAACTAAAAACGAGTCACAAAGTACTCATTCCTCTCCAAAAACAATACTAGAAAAGTTGTTAACAATCTACCCCAATTTAACTCAAAACAACATGGGTGAATACCCCGATTATCGCCATACGATTCTTTTACAGCCCAATGTCCGTCCGTTCAGCACACGTTTGCGCACTGTACCACTAGCTCATCGCAAAGCTACAGAAAAAGAACTGCAAAACATGATTGATACTGGAATTTTAGAACCGTGTAGTAAGTCTGATTGGGCCCATGGTTTGGTCGTCGTCCCTAAACCAAACGGAGACGTACGCATTACTACTGATTTAACACGACTCAACGAGCACGTAATTCCCGACCGACATCCCTTGCCAAACATACAGGATTTACTATTAGAATTGAGAGGAGCTAAATATTTCACAAAGCTCGATTTATCAAAGGCCTATTTTACAATAGGCCTCTCGCCAAGCTCTCGACCCCTGACCGCGACAATAACGTCTCTAGGATTACTACAATACCGTCGCCTACCGATGGGTCTTAAGGACTCAGCAAGCGCATTTCAACGATGCGTCGAGCAAACACTAACTGGAATTTCTAATTGCATTTCCTATATTGATGATATTTTGGTTTTTGCTGCCACAGAAACAGAACATAACAAGACACTTGAAAAGGTTATTCTGGCCCTTAGCGGAAAGAATTTTCGGATTAATGTGGATAAATGTCAATGCCTACAGAAACAAGTTAAGTTCCTTGGATACGTAATTTCAGAGAGTGGAATTTCGCCAGATAAAGAGCGAATAAAAGCAATTCTGGACATACCGCAACCTGAAAACTTGAATCAAATTCGTCGGTTTTTAGGTCTAGTCGGATATTTGCAGCAATTTATACCACATTTTGCAACAGTGGTTGAGCCTTTACGTCGCTATACTCGCAAAAATACTGTATTTGTTTGGGATAGTTTAGCAGAAGCCACTTTCAAAAACATAAAAAGTGCACTAACTCGAAATCTCATGACGGCAGTTTTTGACCAAAATGCACCTACAATCCTCACATGTGACGCGTCAAGTGTGGGCTTAGGGGCAATGTTATCTCAAATACAAAACAACTGTGAAGTGCCAATAGCTTTTGCTGCCCACACTTTACAGCAAAACGAACGAAATTATGCCGCAAACGAGCTGGAAGCTTACAGTTGCGTTTGGGCATGTGAGAAGTTCTACAAGTATTTGCTCGGAAGACCTTTCACTTTGCGCACGGATCACTTTGCCCTAACAAAGCTGCTACAGTCATACAGCCACGGCTATAAAATGTCAAAGTTTAATCGATGGCGAGAGCGATTATCAGAGTTCAATTACGTCATTGAAAAAGTTAAGGGAAGCAATAACCCTGTAGCCGATACCCTGTCGCGCGTCGCCGAATCAGCAGAACGGAAACGAATTGCGACAATAACCCAACCAGTATGCATTCATATCTCCCGCATTCAGCAACAGTTACAAACAGACAAAACGCTGCAGCAAGCATACAGATACACAACACTGAAGACATGGCCCAATAAGAAAGACATTGAGAATACCTTATTGCCATATTATAACGTGCGGCAAGAGTTAAGCAGTCACGACAATGTGCTATTTTACAAAGACCGCATCGTTCTTCCAGCTGCTCTAATCAAACAAGCATTGCTGACAGCCCACGAGGGCCATCCAGGAATAGTAAACATGAAGCGCAAGTTGCAATCACAGTTTTGGTGGCCGCGCTTTAACAAGACAATCGAACATTTCACCAGCACATGTACGGGTTGCCAATACAGCGACAAAAGTAACGGTACCCGAGTTTTTCCAGCAAAGTCACTACCAGCTCCAGCGCAGCCCTGGCAGTTGGTCAGTATGGATATATCTGGTCCGTTTGACACTGCACCACAGGACAAAAAATACATAGTTTCGATTATAGATCACTTTTCCGGATACCCATTTTGTCTATTAACAAGCAACATTACATCACACAACATCATACGCTTTCTGGAAGAAATTTTCTCTCAAGTGGGTTTTCCGACAGCTTTGCTAACGGACAATGGTCCACAATTTACAAGCTACTACTTTACAGACTATCTAAAAACACGTGGAATTCGCCATTTTCGAACGGCAGTCTACAACCCAAGAAGCAATGGGCGAATAGAGTGTTTCAATCGTTACCTGAAACGAGGAGTGCAGGCAGCTGGAAACAAAGATTGGCGGCAAAGCATAGCAAACCTGCTGCGATCTTACAGACTGACACCACATGTCAATCAAAAATCGCCATTTGAATTATTGTTTCGAAATATAGCACCACGTGATAGCCATATGCCAGTTAAACACAGTCATATGCCAGTCAAAGACATCACTGCACAACAAAAAGAAACCGCCAACGGACAAAAAGAACAAAATAATCTCCTTCGGCGAGGTCCATTTAAGCTCGGAGACAAAGTGTTACTGCCACGCATAGCAGTCCTAAAAGGACAAAGCCCCTGGCGTGGCCCATATAATATTACAAAAGTGATGGGTGATTATACATATGCCGTTAGTGATGGAAATGTGTGGCACGCGCGCCGCCTAAAGCGCTTTCGAGAACCAGTGTATGAATCGATAGAGTACAAGCAATCACCGAAAATGACAGAAAACAAGCGTCGCTACCCTAGCCGAGAACGACGCATGCCCCAATACTACGACGTTGAAAATTGAAGCTGCATATAAAGCTAAGGGAACTCGTAAACATTAAGAGGGGGGATAGTGGTGTGTATAACTGAACTAACATAAGACTGGTATGTCGGATTAGAACTATGACTATAACAATCATTATGATATCGTATCATTCAATGTAACTACATAGTCCACTTTTACAATAAACATTTAAATAATACTATTACATACTATCTAGAGCGTTGAAGAATAGGCAAGAAACTTGCTTTCATAATTTAGAAATTTTCAGATTCAACTTTTTTTAATCGTATAAAACTTTAAATTTGTCAAAAATTAATTTTAAATTCTAATTTTCAGGTGGTTTGGATGTGAAGTCTCAGGAAGCGGCGTTGCGTCAGGGCCCAGATATTGTGATAGCCACTCCCGGGCGACTGATAGATCACGTGCTCAACGCCCCTGGATTCTCCTTGCTGCAAATTGAAGTGTTAATTCTGGATGAAGCCGATAGGTTAGTTTCACTGGAGTTTCATTGAGTTGGTTAATATTCAGTGGCATCTTGTCTGGACCCAAAAACTTAGCATTGCCTTTATTTGATTGAAGTGGCAACGGTAGGCAAGCACTATGCATCGTGAGAGCTGCGTTTGTTTTGTCGTAACTTGTCGGCTTACGTATAATATATACAGTTTGTGCATATGATTTGACACGAATCCTGCTACTACAGCTTCAATCTTTGCTTTGCTTTAACATTAGGATGTGAATGGAAGCTTGTAAGGACGACAAGTAGATTGTCATTTCAGGATGCTGGATGAATATTTTGCGGACCAAATGAAAGAGGTGATTCGACAGTGCGCCCGCCAGAGACAAACCATGCTCTTCTCTGCCACAATGACCGATGAGGTTAGTTTACAGTAAACACTGTTGCTTGTTTTTTTGGATTTTTTATTTTAATGCACATAATGTAGATATTATTAGATGGTCAGATGTGTACTAAAGTGTACTAAGTACACATCTGACAATAAGTGATAAGTGATAACTATAGTAGATTACAGTAAGTTTATTTTCACATAAATTTTGAGCGACTACTTTGTAGCTATTTGTGTTAACATTCCTTTCGATCTGAAAAAATTACGGTTTGTCAGGCTTTCTAACACCGTAAGCAGTTTTCAACGGTTTTGTATTATGTCACTCTTTTTAAAGGTTTTTTATGAAACATGAAGAAATTGGCTGACACTGATATGATAAAAATAGGTTGCCAGTTGCAAGCTCTGGATGATTATCACTAGAACGTTTAGCTTTGAAAACTGTATATGCTTTTTCTGTTATTTTCAGGTGAAAGATTTGGTGGCTGTAAGCCTGAATAAACCCTTGAAAATTTTCATTAATGAGAACACGCAGGTGGCATTCAATTTGTGCCAAGAGTTTGTCCGCATCCGGCCCGAGCACGAGGGAGATCGCGAAGCCATTATTTCAGGTGTGAATAGTTTAAAAAAACATTCGTAGAATTCGCGCTTGCATTTTTTGTGACACTAATTGGATCCATTGAGTTGTAATTGCAAAAAGCGTGAGAGTAAATTATGTGAAAAAATCTTAGAAAATGGAATAATTTTAAAAAACACTCAGTCGTACACTTCAACAATGTCTTAAACCTGAGCTTGGGCTATAACTCAAGTTAAAATGCTGCTAAACTTAGAGTTCCTTCCTTAAGGAAATTTTGCGGGCCGGGCCGACCTCTGTGCTCGCGGGCCGTGCCGGCCCGGCCCGGGCTGGGCCGGTGGTGGCCGGGCCGCGGGCCGGGCCAAGTTTAAACAAACCCAAATTTTTCCAAAAAGCCAAAACCTTCGAAAAACACAACTATAAGCTAATTCAAACACGTACATAAACACTCATATGACAATGTGGCAGAGTATATTTACCCCCCTTGTTGCAAAACTGAGAAAACTGGGGAAAATTTTATTTTTTCTTCAAGTGCCAACAACAAATGCCGATTTTTTTATTTTTGGGTGGAATTTTTGCTCACGACGGAACCTTCTCCCCTGTTTTACCCTTGGTGGGACCCCCTGGCACCAAATTTTGGAAATGGGTCTCCCCCCCATTCCCACTCAACTACATGTGTGGTCATACATGTGTTAACATTACAAATTTCGAAATTTCTTGAAAATTCAATTCAAAATTACATAGGTAGGCTCAGGGAAAAGCCATTTTGTTAGATAGTGTTAGACTATTTATACAATTTTTAGCCTTTTTGACCGTTTTTTGTGCAATTTCGTGAAATTTCCAATTTTATTACTGGTCGGCCCGCGGCCTGCCACCGGCCCGGCCCACCACCGGCCCGCCGGTGGCGGGCCCCCGCCCGGCCGCGGGGCGGAACTTTTGGCGGGCCGGGCCAGGCCGACCCCTCAAAAAACCGGGCCGGGCCGGCCCGGGCCCGGCCCGCGGCCCGCCACCGGCCCGCGAAGGAACTCTAGCTAAACTTAAAGCTAATTTCTAAGCGCCTTCTAAACTATTTGTCATTGGTGCAGCGCACTTGAGCCAATGTTAGAAAACGTAAGCAAATCAATTTGTCCAATCTGGTAAAGTAATGGCGCTACGTTCAACTTTTTTTAGCCCTCCTGACTCGCAGTTTCCCTGATCACGTGATGCTGTTTGTGCAGACAAAAAAACAATGCCATCGACTCCACATTATTCTGGGCCTGTTGGGATTACGGGTGGCTGAGCTGCATGGAAATTTGTCTCAAGCTCAGGTTAGTTTTATTTTTTTGTGATTTTAATTGTCATAAGTAATTTGACCGCAATGGCAAAATAAATTTCATTTTATATTCTTCAGTTCAAGTTCAACTGTGAACACATTAGTACGCGGATGTTACTTTTTACTACTGTGTGCTGTTTGTTAAAATAAAGAATATCCAAGAATTTTCGGAGCAAGATATATCTTATTTTCATGAACGCACTTAAGGGGGTAATTGCGTTTTTAGTTGTTTTTTTAAAAAGCCATAGCTCAGCGTTTACAAATTCAAATCACAAGCGGTCTTTTGCATTAGGTAGAACAATATCTTTCCTAAATGTATGCCATGCCTTAAAATTTAACCTGTAATTTTTTTTTTCAGTATAAGCGACTAAAGAAAGGTCTTTTCCAAAATATTAAAATTTTTTACAAAAAGTTTGCGCCACAGCTCTGAATCATACGATTACCTGTTGGGGCTGAAAGTTGGTAAGTTTTTTGACATGTTTAAAATCCCCAGGCATGTCCCCCACTTTTTTAATAACTAGTCAATTTACTGAGAAAATAGCTGAAAAGCAAACGCACCGAAAATTTAAGATAATTTCTTGTAATTAACACCCTCTAAAAATGTCCACAGGTGAAATTTCAAAAAAGTGAGAGACATGCCTGGGGATTTTGACCTTTACAATACTGTCCCAAAAGTTTATGCTCAGGTGTCACTTATAACTTGAGTTCTGGTGGCGCAAAGTTTACATAGAAATCACAAAAACCTCGAAAACGCAACTACCACCTTAAGTCATACAGTTTAATCATACACAACTTTAATTGCAATTCTGAATGTATAGAATTTTTGTCAAAGTTAAGCCTTCACTTTTTACAACAACTGCAGCAAAATAATGGACTAATTTAAGTTTTAGCGCATTGAAGCCTTGGCGAAGTTCAAATCGGCTGAAGTTGACATTCTGGTGTCCACTGATTTGGCCGCGCGAGGCTTGGACATAGAGGGCGTGAAAACGGTTGGTATTTTTACCTTATCCGTGAGATACTGGTCAACGATAGCTAAACTGAGACTGGGGACTAATTTTGTGATAATTAGTAATTCAGAAAAACCAGTCATACTTAGCAAAATCTCAACTCAACTAAAACTTGTTTCACGGATAAAATAGAAGCGTGCAAGTTGTCTGGGGTAAATGCATTTTTCCTAGAATTCGTACCACTTTTCTTTTTGTTCTCGAAAAGGTTTTTCGTGACACTCAAGCGATTAATGATCAATTAATGGTTCATGACTTGTTAGTTACTAAGTTAGACTTATTATTTATGATCAGTTAGTTATTAATTCTGATTAATCCGTATTATTTGTGATTTTCAGGTGATGAACTTCACCATGCCAGCCACCCTGAAACACTACGTGCACCGGGTCGGCCGGACGGCTCGCGCGGGTCGAGTGGGCCGCTCGGTGTCGTTGGTGGGCGAGGCTGAGCGAAAGGTGCTGAAGGAGATTGTGAAGAATGCCACCAAGGGAGTCAAGCAGCGACTGATCAGTCAGGGTGAGATAGGGCTAGGGAATTTATACTTACTAGGACCGTATGTCTGTTCAGATTTAAGAAAATGATGTATGTGGTCGTGGTGGTGTGATTTTTGCTCTGCTGAATGGATTGAGCTCTTCTTTCTGCAAGGCTAAACACGTGTGAGTGTGCGTGTGCGTCTTCAAAAATACTTGAATTTAGGCTGAGGTTAGGATTTAGGCTTAAGCTTAGGCTCAGGCTTAGTCACAGGCTTAATATCATACTCAGTTTGGGATAGGCTGAGGCTTAAGCATTATTTTGAAATTAACAAGTTTATGTGATGAGCCTTGCAGGAAGGAAAGACACGCCTGCTGAATGGAGCTACCTACTTTTATTATCTTACAGAATGATATACTATACTAAGAGCGTCGGCTGGTTGAAAGCCAGCGCTTAGGCCGAGTATCGAAGGATCGAATGAGTACAGAATGATATACTGTAAACTATTGATAATGTGATAACGTATTACTGTGCCATTTGTGTAGTTGGAAATGGAATGAGAAGGTCAATCAATAACCGTGTGAAAGTTTTCTAGTAGATAATTAAATAACAGGTTTATACCCTGGATTAAAGTTTTGTGTGGTATTTTAATAGTATTTTAACTGTTCAGCAATAATCGTATTTTGTTATTTATGTTAAAAAATTAAATTTTAAAAATAAATGGACTCATTACTGTTGATTTTTGTAGAAGTAATTGGCGCGTATCGAAAGAAAATTGAAGATTTAGAAGAAACAATTACAGCCATAGAAGCAGATGAAAAAGTGGAAAGGGAATTGAGGATTTCGGAAAATCAAGTCAATCGAATGAAAAATAAAATTGAGGCGAAGGAGGAAATTGAAGCAGCTCAGCGGAGTTGGTTTCAAACAGGAAAGGAACGAAAGGAAGCTGCGGGTGTGTGGCATTTTAAAATTTAATAATCGAAGTTTAAATATTGAATCAACTTAACTAGAGCACAATTTTGCATGAATACACCCTGCGCCCAATGTGATTGATTTTGAAACTTGATGGTTTTACTTGATGTTAAATGGACTGCACTTGTATCCCAAATGGTGGAATAATAGCACTATGTGAGTGAAAATAATTTAGCGACGTATTTTCAGCCTCTGAAGTTTCTGAATCCATTCCTAAGCTACCACCAAATTGGGTGCAGAGAGGACTCTTGAATTGTCCCTCATTAGGTTGTGCATATAAGTGCATATAACCTGTCGAAACATACTCTCAGGGTACAGCTGAATGACCGGGGGGCGGTCAAAAAATGGATAAATTTTATTACACCAAAAAAATTATTTTTGTCTGGCAGTTTTTCTGGTTCATACTGCCCGGTTTTTAAAAACTTGCTTCAATGATTATTCTAAGTAGTGGTCTGATAAAAAAGCTATACCAACATAAACGATTATTGTGGACCTATAACGAAAACTATGAGAAGCATGATTGCAAATCTGGAAAATTTTTTTCAAGGCTTTCTTGAGCTGCTTGAGAAATAGGAAAGCTGCTTTTCTATATTTCTAGATAATCTTCGATTGGACAAAGACAATACCATGGAACCCAGCAAGAAACGGCCCAAGATGAGCAAAGCCAAGCAGAAGCGATCACAGAAAAATATCGAAAAGCCTAGCACGGTTGGTTAGCTATTTTTGTTTGGCCTTTTAGTCTCAGCCTTTTGGTTGCTTTGGTTTTGTTATCACATTTTTGGTATTTTTTATCACAGTTACGTGTCATTCGTGATTTCAAACGACGCTACAGAGTTTTATAACGGAGATTAGCAGCGCACCCAAGGGCGGACACGATCCAAAGGATAATTATGTATCGCTATTATCTT
>JASANF010020878.1:0-20711 GCA_030248245.1 Trissonchulus sp. WLG1_4 | reverse complement strand
GTACGAATCAATGGCCCATCGAATTGAATTATTTAATGCTTTACCATTTGCACGATTATGGATTAAAGGCTGGCCAAATCGCTAATCATCTACTGTAACAGCATATTCCAAGGCGAAATTGACAAAAGAAAGAAAAGCTGCTCTAGGAAGATGATTTCTATATTTTTGAGGGAGAAAAAGAAAAGGACAAACGTTACATGCTAGGAAGTAATATATTCTATAGAAACCCATAAAACATAGTATTCGTCTGAATTTATTTATGATCGTGAAGTCTTTTTTGCTTCTTTTCTTGTCTTCCTTGATAGTGTCATAGATAATAAAAATAGATCAAAAAAGCTTTGCGAGTACTAACAGAGTTTTGATTTACTGCTGATTTAGGTGTAATCAAGCTTTTTCTTCTTCACGATCAAAAAACGTATAATTAGCGCTTGCGGTAATCGTAACATACTTTGTGCTTTGTGTCTAGCACCGTCTCATTGTAATGTGATTAAAACGTAAAATGACGTTAGTCTTCTTGTTGACTTAACTTTCACTTAAATATTTCTTATTTTCTCGCTGCGAAAAATCTGGGGGGGGGGGGGATTTGAGGTGAGTGTGGGGGGGGGGGGGATCAGGCGGTTGGGGAGCAATCCCCCCCAATCCCCCCTCACGCCCATGCCTTATCGCAACTCAAGTTCTACCCCCAAAACCCCGGCGACCGCTCGTGTCCCACTTGTGATAGTCATATCGCTCCAGCTGATCATAGCATAGGGTGTAGAAAAATGCTCAGTATTTATGTACGCGCGTTGCGTCTTGGGACTTTAATAGACAAATCACTCACTTTAATCAGATCACCAACTCCGTCAACCCAATATAATTTATATTTACAGTAACAACTGCAAGCTGGCAGTATCTGAATTAGAACAACGCGTGGCTTTACTTGAAGCCAAACTGTCGAATGCCACTCCTAGCGAAGATATGATATCCAACATTATCAGACAAGTTGTCGAGCGGGAATTACCCAAACTATCAGGACACTGCCCGTGATGCAGCTTCAGAAGCCATCGAAATGGGATAGAAAAAAATGAACTTAGTTTTGTTGGGGTTGCGTGAACAGTGTGATGCAAATGCTGTCATAAACAGCGCATGTGAAAAATGCTAAATCTATCGTGCGGACATTGTCGATTACTTTCGAGATGGTCAACCGGAGAAAGCCCAACGGCTCTCCGCGCATCATCAAACTCAAGTTTCAGAACTACAACAGTCGTCGAAAATTTCTCACTGGGTTTTCTTGGTGTTTGCTAGAGCTTGGGCTTTGGTGACAGCATCTGGGTACGCCCAATACCTCACTTTCCGACAACGTCAGCAGGATCGAGAGGTTGCGTTTGGAATTAAAACGGCGTTGGGGACCAGGGGGAGCAAGTCAAAATATCTCGAAACCAAATCGTCCCAAAATATTAAGTGGGGCCTAACCATGCTAATCACAGCAAACGCATAGTTTCATATCCCTCAAAAAATATTAGCTGTGTTTATTTTAACGCCAGATGTCTCACGAACAAACTTAACGATTTGGAATTTGAACTAGAAAATACTCGGCCAGATATAGTTCTAATTACAGAAACTTGGTTGACGCCTCAGTATGACGATGTTATTTTTGCTAGGTTAAAAAACTATAACGTTTTTAGAAAGGATAGAGAAATTAGATTGCATGGGGGCTGCTTAGTGCTTCTTAAGAGTGGCATAAATGCGTGCGTTGTGAACAGTTTGTTTTCTTTGGTTATATTGAGTTGCTATGTCTAAAACTTAAATTTTCTCATGACCTATTTCTTTTTCTTATCTATCGGTCGCCAGAGGCTAGAGCTGATGCCGATGCTGCCCTGTGCAATTTTTTATCGATAAATTGTAGCTCTGTTTTCAATGCTTTATTTGTTGGTGATTTTAATCTGCCACACCTGTTTAATAACCGTGCTTTAGACCCAAAGCATGCCCGCTATGATATTTTATTTAGTGAACTAGGTCTTTCTCATAAAGTTTTTGAGCCTACGCGCCTGAGCAGCGTATTGGATCTGATTCTGTCATCAGACCCATTACTCGTTAACAACGTTACTGTCAATGAGCCGTTTAGTACCAGCGACCATAATAAAATATGTTTTAATTTAAATATTGCAGATCGCCTAAGTACGTATGATTCGCCCACAACGTATGACTTTAAGGCAGGTAATTACGACACTATGACAAGTTTCCTGGAGACGATCGACTGGGACGGCTTGTTCCAGTATGACTTTACTGTAGACGAAATGTGGCAAACTTTTACTAACATAATCGATTACGCTATATCACTGTTTGTCCCACTTCGCAAAACAAAAGTGACCAAAAAATCAAAATGGTCACGTCTTACTAAAAAAGCATATTCCAAGAAAGCTAAAAGCTGGCGAGTTTTCAAAAACTCTAAAACCGAAGCTGCTAAACGAAATTACCAGGCCTCTGCTAGGAATGCCAAAATTTGCGCTAAAGTTGACATTCGAAATCTGGAAACAATTCTTAATTCGGCAAATCTGGGAACGTTTTATTCCTTCGTTAACTCTAAATTGACCTCAAAAAACAGCATACCACCTCTTCGGTACAATAATACTTTTGTTACCAAACCTAAAGACAAAGCTGAACTGCTGCAACAACAGTTTATTTCAGTTTTCACTGAAGATGACGGTGTATTGCCCTTTTTCTCGTCCAGAACGGATCAAAATTTGAGCCATATTGATGTTGACGCAGTCAAGGTTCTTACCGTTTTGAAAAAATTACCCACTAAAGTTTCCTTCGGATCTGATAAAATTCCACCAATCTTGCTAAAAAAAACCGCCACCTCTATTTGTCACCCTCTAGCTAAAATATTTAGCCCATCTCTTTCATCGGGTACCCTCCCGCAGCAGTGGTTACAAGCTAAGGTTGTCCCCATATTTAAGCGTAAAGGCGATTGTGCCGATCCTCAAAACTATCGTCCAATCAGTATGACTGTGGCAGCCAGCAAAGTGCGGGAGCGCATAATCAAAGATGAGCTTTTTGCTTATTTGCGCCACCATGACCTTCTTAGCCCCCAACAGCACGGTTTCATGACACGCAAGTCAACTGTAACGAATGTGTTAGCAACAGCCGACAAATGGATTCGAACACATGAAATGGGTGATGTAGTGCACGCAGTATTTATAGACTTTGCTAAAGCTTTTGACACTGTTTCACACCCAAAGCTGTTACACAAGCTTCGTAGTTACGGTATTGGTGGTGAGCTTTTGCAATGGCTAACCACATTCCTCACGCACAGGACTCAGTACGTAGTTGTAGGTAACATGATTTCTCAGACAGAAACCGTATCTAGCGGGGTACCTCAAGGTACTGTTCTTGGACCGATACTGTTTTTGTTGTATATAAATGACCTCACGGACTGCATACTCAGTGACATCTCGCTTTATGCGGATGATGTGAAAATTTTTGCGCCCGTCTCAGCTTCAGCAGTATTTTCTAATGAACTTCAGGATGATTTGAGACGCATTCACAGCTGGTCAAACATATGGCAACTGTCTGTTGCTAGTAAAAAGTGTTCGGTATTTGTGTTTGGCAATTCTGTAAATGCGCCTCATTACATCTTGGGCAGTGATACCCTTCCAGTGGTAAATGAAGTTACTGATTTGGGTATTCTTTTCTGCTCCAATTTAAAGTTCTCTGCCCATTGCCAAAAAATCAGCAAGAAAGCTCTGCGTGTGGCCGCAAATATTTTCAGATGCTTCGAGACGCGCGACACGGATTTTCTTTTGAAGATGTACTGTACCTATGTCAGACCTATCGTCGAGTATGGTACTCAAATTTGGTCCCCGTACCTACTTAAAGATATAGATCTAATTGAGCATGTGCAGCGATCTTATACCAAACGTATACCTGCTGCAAAACATTTGTCTTACCCTGATAGGCTCAAAAAACTAAGACTCGACAGTCTTGAACACCGACGGCTAGTCGCTGATTTACTTCTGGGTTTTAAGATTATAAGACTCGATGTTGATATCAAATTTGACAGTTTGTTCCAATACGCTGCTGACGCAGGAGTTCGAAGGCATAATTTAAAACTTAAGATACCCTTTTCGCGCACAGATGTTGTTCGAAGTTTCTTTAGGTATCGTTTCCCTGTTCTATTCAACTTTCTACCTGAAAGTATCGTTTCAGCTCGGAACCTTTTGGCTTTTGTTATTGCTTTGAAAAGCATAGATTTGAAACCTTTTTTGAGGGGTCGGGGGTTAGGTGACCACTGATCATAGGTCCTCCCCTTCCCTGTCCTCAAGCCTCTTGGTCCTGTTTATTTTCTGCAGATTATTTTGTTTTGTATTATTTCGTTGTTTTTTTTTGCGTAACTTGCTACTAACATTTCGGAACGTCGGTCTCTTCTCTAACAATAGTCTTGTACGACCGGCGGCTTTTGAGGATTAAACATTTTTGTTTGTTTGTTTTTGTTAAATCCAGACTATAGCGCAGTGTTCCATGATGCTGGCATGATCGACAACGCAAACGATTTTATTGACCATCACATAATGTTGCCATTAGATTTTGACATGCCATTCCCGAGGCTCCTCCGTGAATGTGCTCTGATGAAGAAAGACAACGAGTCTCTTATGTTGAACTGGATGTATGATCTGGTTAGTAAGCTGTGCACACTCGCCGAAGCGCTTAGCGAAACTATTTACGAAGCATACAAGTATTGCTCAAATGATGTGGAAAACCTTCTGCAAGATTTTCGGATATTAACTGGCCAACGGAATCGACGGGGTAAACGAGGCTTGCTCAATCATCACAATTAACGTCAGACGGCTTTAAGGACGATGTGAGTCGACTGTACAATGCTCTGTCGACAGCGTTTTCGAAATTGTAGTGGTTTCAGGAACTGTTGCGCAACCATATCAACAAGCTTGAAATGGGCCTCGCAAGGCTGGGACATTTGTCTGCAAAACAGACACAGCTTACCGTGGATGTAATTGCCTGGATCACCGCCGAATGAATCACTGGCACGACCGGGTCAAAACAGCATATATGGTGCTGAATTCTGTTGAGCAGCTGCAGAACGGGATACTGTCTCCTCTTTCGGTACCGCCAAGAGTATTAGCGCGTATGCTAGACAGTATCACGAGAGAGCTACAATACTTCAATGCTAACCTGTGATACGAACCTCGACTGACATATTTATATTATCAAATCCCTATGGTCCATACGGTCTTTACAACGGATAATAAAATACTGATTCACCTACGTATACCGCAATCTAAGACTGAAACTAAGTTTACAGTGTATAAAATTGAATTTTTACAAATGCCAGGAGAAGAGAAAGTCTTCATGGAAGTAAAAAGCTCTTATAGTTACCTAGCTATAAACGAAGCGACAAGGCAGTACATAGAGTTGACGGAGAACGAATATAGCTAATGTCACGGATTCTACTATAAGCGCTGTTCTACGTTATTTCTCACGATTTCGATGAACCTAGGTAGCTGTCCACTAGCCATCTTCTATAAGAGGACCACTATAAGGTTGATAAACACTGCATTATTAAGGTAAGCAAGAAATGGAACTCGCTACAAATAAAAGATGTGGTGGGTAACGGTAATTGGTTTATGGCTGCCCCTGAAGACGGTTGGCGTTTGTTTTGCAGAGGAAAATCACCACAGGAATTGAAATCATGCAGCCAGTGTTTAGTGAAGTTACCATGCGGTTGTAGCCTATCACTGCCTGGAATTGTGGTACCAGCCAAGATGTACGGCTGCGACCACACCATAGAGAACATAACCAAGCTAAGCTCATTCAACTCTTTTATATATGTCGGCCCCGATTTACGGACAATATCAATTTCGGCCCCAGAAGCCAACTCGGTAAGACAACCTAGATTAAATGAATCTCTGAAGCAACTTCTTATTAAATACACACCCCAGTTAAGGGGGGGGGCTACCCGGGTCAAAAATCAAAGTTCTCCAATTTTGCTTATTTTCACATTATATGTTACTCCCCCAAGGCACCACAACCTCAGATAAGAACAATTAAGCTTGAAGGTGCACTTTTGGTTCAGTGCGTTTCTCAGTGTATTTACATAGGCAAAAGTACGCAAAAAAGCCTAAAAGTAGCCCTTAGTTGAACAGAACACAAACTACATCAAACCAGTCAGGCTGAAACTTGGCATAGTAGCAGCTCACATGTATGCGCAAAATCGTATGATCCTTATTTTCGATAGGTCTTTTCAATTCTAAAATCGAGGGTAAAATGTTAGCTGCTTAATTGCACCAAACTGCTTAATTTAAAAAACGACCACTCTGAAGTTGGCGCGTTTTCTAGACTAACTAATCAAAGCACGAATTTTGCACAATCCGAAAACGCACACACATCTGTTTTCTGATTGTACAAGTTCAAAGGAAAATTAGATATCTATGCATAGATTACAAATCAGGGCCGCTTGGCGCCGAAATTAGGGCGCGATTAGTGGATAGTCTGAAATTGGGGCAAATTACGGAAATCAGGGCCGCTCGGCGCCGAATTCAGGTACTGATTAATCCCGCGCCGAAATCAGGGCCGGTTTAATCCCGCGCCGAAATCAGGGCCGGATTAATCCCGCGCCAAAATCAAGGCCGGATTAATCTCGCAGCGAATTCAGGGCCGGAATAATCCGGCGCCGAATTCAGGGCCGGATTAATATCGGATTATTATCGGATTAATCCAGGGCCGGGTTAAGGGATTAGCCCGGATCAGGGCCCGGACCTGCAGGGCCGGCGCCGGCGCCGAACTGAACTGGGGGCGAAAAACTCCCTCTATACTACTTCTGGACCCTGAAATAAGTGCTGTGATTTTTGCGACTACTCGCTGTGCTCTTGGTGCCTGAAATTAGTTCTTGTCATACTTCAGTATGTAGGGAAACGAACTCGGATTTAAACCAAAGAATAATATGTAGTAAGTAATAAATTGAGCAGTGCTTAATATTCTAAACTGGAGTTGAATATTTGAAGCATCGAAATCTAAATAAATCTAAACGCTCCTTTCACTTTTATATTAATATCATCCAAATGGAACCTTGAGTTTCGGTGCATAAATTTTATAACAAAAATGGTTCCCGACTTGGAGATACATGTAAGGACGTCAGAATTTTTGAGGATCCTGCCCCACTGATCGACCGAAATTACCTTGAATTTCGCTAATTTTTTTCAGATTTTCGGTACTTTCAGGGTCCCTGGATTTTAGGAAGTAAGTCACCCCCTTATATTATCCCTTACGCGAATGGTTGCTGTTTTAGGAAGGCTATGTGCTATGGCGACGTGAAAGGGGTGCGCTGCACGAATGGTCCTCGGGAGGGTCTGGCTCGGAGGAGGGGACTGTAGGGGACGCCCCTGACCCCTCCCTTTTACCCCCCGCTTCCCCCCGTGACTCTCAATCCCCCTCGCGCAGCATTGCCCAACTGGTCGGCCGCAAGCGACGCCAGCAACAGGCCCATCGACTGGCCCAGCGACGACTCAGACGCTCGTGTGCTCGAATCGCGAGCAGATTTGGTCGCCGGGGGGGCTCGCGAGGTGGCTCCAGCACCAGCGGGGGGGATCAGGTGAAGTCGATTATCCGGCGACAGGCCATTCTGCGACGCGTCCGACAGAGGACTATGATGGACTTGTCCACGGACTCGGACTCGGAGGAGACGGATGTTGCGCGGCCAACTGTTGCGTTGGCTGCTGCGTCAACGGCGCAACAAGTTTGTCTGGATAGACAGTGAAGCGGGGGTGGTTTTATTTATTTTTGTTGCTTACACAGAATTTTGCCATTTTGGAAATAGTTTTGTGGCTATGAGAAGGGATAGCCCGTTCATTTATTGGTGCGTCATTGTGATAGATTTCAGATACATTAAGAGGTAGCTAGCTTAAACTTTTCCGTATTAAGGTTAAAATATTAGACTAGGTGTGAGCTAAATTTCACGCGTCTACCTCATGCTCCATAATTCATTCATAAAATAAATTTCAATGGTGCTGTGTGCGTTATTCATCAATTAATTTTAAATCAAAAGAGAAAAAATACAATAAATCTTAATCTTACACGTCTAGTCGACGCTGAGTTTTATTCATAAATTAAATTTTAATATTTATGCTCAGCTAATTTAAATTTAATCCGCTTAATCCATTGGATCCATTGGCTATAACCCCTGAGAACATTGATATATATGTTTTATTTAGAGCTGCCCCCCTCCCCCCGTACCCACCCCGTCAGCCGCCGACCCCCCTCGCTCCGGCACGGGCGTGGACGCAGCACTGGAACAGGGTCGCCAGTCGTGGACTCGATTCAGACAGCATGCCAGACCGCACAGACGACGCTACCGGACTAGGAGTCTCAATGAGGACGAATCATAACCCCGTAGATTTTGTGGGGGGGGGGGGTTTATGGGAATAACTCCCCGCTCCAAGCTGACGTGATTCCCCCACACAATCCGCATACTTGTGTGCGGGAGGCATTAGGGGGCGGGGGGGGGGGGGGGGTGGCATTCGTTTGACGCGGCTCCCTCGCACAGATTGGCCTCATTCCACTTAAGGGGGTAGTGTCGCGAAAGCAGCTTTGCTCATAGGTTGTGAAAAGAGAGCTTTTGGCTTTGAAATAGTACGTTCAATGAGCAGCTAGTCCAACGCTGTATGGTGTCAAATAATTACTGCCAGACGCCATGCTACTAATATCGACAAATATTTTGGACCAATCGCCATTAGTAAGCCAGACATCACACAATAGGGACTTTAAAGTTCGAAAAATCAAGCCAGATATCAGATTGGCCAGCTTGTGAAGTACACATATGTGTGGACGCACAATTTTTTGCGACAAATAAGAAAAAAGAAAATTGAAGGTACGTTTTCGTTTTGATTAGATAATAAGCGTCTAGATTTTTCACAATTTATCATTATTGCTGTTATTACTTTACAATTTACGTACAGCTTCACAGTACAAACGAGTATTATTCCACCGCCACTATATTGATTTGCACTAAACTTTGAGTGCATAAACTACAACACAATATGTGCTATCAGTCTGTGTAAACAAGCTAAACAGAAAAATTGATAAATGTGACGAACATATGGAATGTGAATAGGTATTCAAAACGTCATGTTTGTGATTTTAAGACATCATTGTAAACTATGCTGCAGCAATTTTGCTTAAACCTGGCAGAAATATTTGCCTTTTTAGATAAATTTTCAACATATAGAAAGAACAATTTCTAACATTTCACTGAACAAGCTTTACAGTCGCGCAAACTCGACTGCTTTCGCGACACTACTCCCTTAAGGGGGGGGGGGCTACCTGAAAAGGTGAAAATTTCAGGTTCTCCGATTCGCTCCAAATTTGCACAGAATGTAGCCCCAGGGAAGGCGCATCGCAGATGTAACAAACTGGAACCAATGCTTTTGCCAATTTTTTCCTAGGGGCTCCCAAAATTACAATTTTACGTGTAAATCATAGGCGCAAAAAAAGTTTTTTGTGGTTGCAAAGCGTCCCTTTACTAGAAATTTTTGTTAATACTGACGAAGCTGATTTTTACATGATTCGATAGCCTAACCTCATATCTCAACCTGTATGATCCATTTTTTTGAATTTTTGCCTATGGCCTGAGCAATGACGCAAAATGTAAAATAACTCAAATTTGGCGGGCCCAAAAAACGGGCATTTTTTCACATTTCGCCCTCGATTTTAGAATTGAAAATACATATCAAAAATCCGGTCATACGATTTTGCGCTTACATGTGGGCTACTACTATGCCAAGTTTCAGCCTGATTGGCTTGAAGTGGTTTGTGCTAGAACTGCTCAAGTAAGGGCTACTTTTAGGCTTTTTGGCGTACTTTTACCTATGTAAATACACTAGCAAACGCACCTTCAAGCTTCACACATGGGCAGTGCCTACACCCAGCCTACACCGGTGTAGGCACCAACCTCGCAACCTCGCACGACCCAGCAGACCAACCTCGCAGCATTCGCCGGTGGTCAAGTCGTCTGCGAGGTTGTCGTAGTAGGACAACGTCGCAACATAAATTGCCCTTGTCTGCGGTTGCCATAAAACAACGTCGCAGCATGTCTGCGAGGTTGCTAGAAAAGACAACCTCGCAACATGTCTGCGAGGTTGCTAGAAGACAACCTCGCAACATGTCTGCGAGGTTGCCATTAGACAACGTCGCAACATGTCTGCGAGGTTGCTAGAAGACAACGTCGCAACATGTGGGCCAGGTTAAGACAACTTCGCAACATGTCGGCGAGGTTGCTGGAAAAGACAACCTCGCAACATGTCTGCGAGGGTGCTAGAAGACAACCTCGCAACATGTCTGCGAGGTTGCCATTAGACAACGTCGCAACATGTCTGCGAGGTTGCTAGAAGACAACGTCGCAACATGTCGGCGAGGTTAAGACAACTTCGCAACATGTCGGCGAGGTTAAGACAACTTCGCAACATGTCTGCGAGGTTGCTAGAAAAGACAACCTCGCAACATGTCTGCGAGGTTGCTAGAAGACAACCTCGCAACATGTCTGCGAGGTTGCTACAAGATAACCTCGCAACATGTCTGCGAGGTTGCTAGAAGACAACCTCGCAACATGTCTGCGAGGTTGCCATTAGACAACGTCGCAACATGTCTGCGAGGTTGCTAGAAGACAACGTCGCAACATGTCGGCGAGGTTAATACAACTTCGCAATATGTCTGCGAGGTTGCTAGAAAAGACAATCTCGCAACATGTCTGCGAGGTTGCTAGAAGACAACCTCGCAACATGTCTGCGAGGCTGCTAGAAAAGACAACCTCGCAATCTTATAACAAGATATCGTCTAAAGTGCGTTAAAGAGCTAGGTTTTTTGCCTCATCGGCTCATATTGCTGTATGAAAACATACATATATAGATAACATATACATGTGTATCGTGTCACTGTGTCTGTACTTGTGTCTAAAGCGTCTCTAGCGAACCGAAAATTTTAAACCTCTGCTCAGCACCCCCCCCCCTGGAACGCTTGCAGGCAACCTCGCAAAGGTCTGAGCTGGTGTAGGCTAGAATTTGGGAGTCTGCCCATGTATGAGCTTAATTGTTCTTATCTGAGGTAGGGGTGCCTCGGGGGAGTAACATATGTGAAAATAAGCAAAATTGGAGAACTTTGATTTTTTACCTGGGTAGCCCCCCCCCCTTAGTGCCTAGTCGAGTTTTGCTGGATCTTGAAGTGGGTGATCAGAAACTAAATAATGACGATAGCGAATGTTTAAGCCTTATTTTAAGGGTCAGATATTATAGCAAACCTGAAAATTTGCAACTAAACTGTCACACTACAAGCCCATCTCAGATCGTTCGATGACTCACTTTAAGAATGCCCAGTATCTCTTTTTGGAGAAATTGTGACAGGCCCCTTTAGTCGATGGCTCCCCCCAGATTTCCTCAGCTACTACATGTGTGGTCCTAACTGCTTCCCTCCCCTCCCCCCGTTGACAGTTCATTCCCATGGACAATGCTCAGTATTGTAATGGTAGGGGTAGACTGCGAATGTTTGTGCAGGAAAAATTTGTTTGAAAGCGATGCGGGTGAATATGTCTGTCGTGTGGGAAAGAGTGAAACAAACACTGTTAAAAATAATTGAAGCTGATATCGTTGATCGTATCGTAACCCTAGTTTTTACTTGTCGCTGTCCATAAGTCAGTGCACAAAAAACTGATTTGTTTTTATGAACTACTGGTAGCAAAACTGTCATATTATAGAAATTGATGAGGATTTACGGAACTTTAGTTTTTGCAGTTGGGTACAGCATTTTCGCTTAGGGACAAGTATGAACCGGGCTTTAGTTACGTATGGTCTAGCTGTTCGGCACTGGATATTGGATTTGGTAATTTTAAATAATTTTGTCAGTTACAAAGTGTCAGCATTGATTACAATATGTTGCCATTTCGAGCGTCACAAAAAATTTGGGCCATTCAGGAAAGTTTATTCATTCAACTATAACAGTTTTCTAGCTTGATATTCGTCAATAACAAAAATGCTTGAGACGGCTAAATCCTTTGCTAATGGTTGCCTCCTTTGAAGCGCAGTGTACAAGATTGTGGTACTGCTAAGGGTCGATTCATACTTACAGCCGTATTTCCGTTCAACCGCTAAAATTACGAAAAAATACGCTCTTAGTGGCATGATTATTTTGTAATTTTATAAGCGAGCGTGATTTATTAGCATTTTTATTGTCGATTGTCGTGATATGTTCCAAAATCGGGATGGTATATGATACCAAACCAACCCTAGTTTTTTCATTAAAATATATTGTGTATATATTGTATTGTACATACTATGTTGGTTAGTATACAGAGTATATATTCGCAGTGCTAGTGCATCATATAGTAGCTTATTTGGCATGGTCGTTTTGTAATTTGCATACGACAACACTCTACGTTTGACCGGGGGTTGTAAATTGGAGGTTGGGTAGCAGTTTTGACATAGTTAGGGCGATAAATAGGCAAAAATAGGCGATATAGGCACCAAGAAATTTTAATGTATTTTTATTACTTTTTGTTTTCATGTCTTTTTTTGCTGCTATTTTTGTGACATCGAAATAGAGTAAAGCTTGAGCTTTATTGTCTGAGAACCATAGAAAGGTGACCTTATTTTACCTAAGTTGAGGATCAGATTGTATGACTTCGTGTATGACTTCATATGACTGTAAAATACGATTTGTCTAATATATATAATATGTACTTTTATTGTTTGTAAAAATGTATATATTATTTATTGAATAAAATGCTTTAAAACGTTTGCTTGTGTAGTTGTCGATTGCTTTTCAGTTAGTGGTGTCTGTTTTGGGTCCTACTGATTTTTAACGTACAGCACAGGTTTGGGGACTTCCTTAATGTGATCAGGAGCTTAGCAGTATGACAGTCCTAGTAGAGTTCTGCCACTAGCTAATTAGAGTTCGTCTGAATTTGAGTTCGCAACGGGTCGAAGTTTTTCGACCAGGCCCGACCCGAGATTAATTCCAACCCGAACCAACTCGACTTCTAATCAAGCTGCTATACAAACTTTCAAACACTAACTTTTCTTGTCAATTTTTTGTTTTATTAGTTTTCCGTGATATGTAGGTGTATATACGCTCCGCGAATCTCCAGTCTAGTATATGTAGTTATAGTGCCACGGGTCCATTAGCTTGAGAAAATGGTGAAATGTCAAATCAAGTGTTCCCACAGGCTTACTTTTTACTTTAAGGAATATCGCACTTTAATTGGCTGGCTTTGGCCCAATTGTATGTCAAAATGCAAATCTAACCAATAACAAGCTCTTCTGCTGAGTGAAAAGGGGTTACATTGTGAGGACTGAGTGTCAATATTCCAGGGAAAATATTAAACGCGGCCATTATTTGTCGATAAGTGCTTATCAATCCTAATTTCCGCACACATTTACTGCTGAGTTTCTCCAAAGCCTTACTGGTAAACAGTGTCTTGAATTCACGAACTACGTGCTGTAAATTTGTTACTTATGTTGTTTACAATACAAATTCGGTTCGGAAACAACAAGAAAACGGGCCATAGGACGGTTTTTCAACTAAATATCCACTTTCGATAAAAAAAGAATATTGGTCAATGTTTAACATTCTGAAAAACAGTTTGAAAAACCATTACCTAAAGAAATTTTAAAAATACTTGCTAGTTTTTTGGAAGAAAGGATTAAACTTTTTTCACAAATGGTTAATAAAAAATAAAAAAAATGTGCTCGTCTGGAATCGAACCCGGGACCTCTCGCACCCGAAGCGAGAATCATACCACTAGACTAACGAGCCACATCTTGAATGAAAAATTTAGATAATATGCACTAGTGATACACAAGATTTAAGTATACCATAACCGTTCATGCATTATGGGTTCATGCATTAGGTAGTACCGTAGTGTAGACGAATAATTCTGTTTAATCGAACTTCGAAATTTAGAAGAAGCAAAAACAGCTTCAGAAGAAATTATTGATTAAGTAATAAAGAGCTTAGTTTCAGTTTTGTCATCAGTAACAAAGTATGGTAACAAAATCGGTAGTCGTAACAAAGATCGTAAAAAATGCTAAATATAGGGGAGCGCGTAAAAAAGAGTAGTTCTGCTGATACAGTTGCTCTGCTGATTAGCTCCATGAAGTTTTGTTGTTTTATACATGCCGTGTTATCAGTGACCGGTTGGCTCGGTTGGTTGAGCTTTGGATTAAGAATCGGAATGTTAGTGGTTCGATCCCACTCCGGCGCTTTCAGTTTTGCAGTTCGATGCGAGCATTGTGTCTTTGTGTGAGAAAAACCAACTCGCAAGTTAGGTAGATGCATAGGTAGAGAGAAGACGGGAAGTACCTGCTTTTCTAGTGTTAACACTTGAAAATTGACCTACCCGAAATAACGTAGGAGAATTAAAATCTAATATAGTACATACGCGGCCGCTGTGGGGGCCGCGTAATAACAAGCAGCAATTTTATGCAAAATTTATTGAGTTTTGATCCATGGCCACAGCAGAATTTCATTCATGACCGACAGTATGTAGTACATAAATTTTAGTGCAACATATAATCGGTAGAATAGCCATCAGCTGGAAGAAGTCCCTTCAAAAGAAGTTCAACCTGTCGCTCACATTTTTTCAACTTTCAGAAAGTCTTTAGATATTTTTCTTAAACTGTTTGTAAATTTTACACCGAATGAAGTTAAACAATAATATGTTGAAAAAAAAGAATTTCCTTATTTTGTGAGAAAAAGGTGTAGAGGATCAAGCCTACAACTTTTGTGTGGACTGGAGAATACTAAATACTGCACTCCAACCATCAACTCTTGTAGCCCCAATTAGTTTTCTTATTAAGCCATTAAGTTTTCTTTTAAACAGCGCAAATGACAAAACTTGATCGGCACCTTACTCACATGGCCAACCCGATACCATACCCAAAAATAGTCTTCCAAGCTCCAAGTCTACCTAATTCAACCTATACACACGATTTCCTGATTTACCTGCAATGATAGGGTTTGCCAAACCTCATACGAAGACGCGCGGATCCACATCCAATATATGACCATGAAAGAATGCACTTATACAGTCTTACACACGCCTGACCCGACTGTTTCCCCAAATCCATCACACATTTTGTTTCCCAATTTAAGAAAAAACAGCGTGGCAGTGTGGCACCCCGCAACCCTCGGTTGACGGCGCCCCACAGGTTTCCTCAGCTTTATATGTGTAATTTGTACATGTAGGACTTGAATTTACCCAAACTTGAGCACAAAATAATTCCGACAAACCAACCCACCACAGGGCTTAGCAAAAGCAAACATCTATTCGGTTAGTGCATGTTCTGTGGGTAATGTCACGTCATCATGGTGTTTGCGAAAGAAGAAACACGGTACATTTATGGCTTATAAATTTACACCATGGTCTTTTATATATACCTCAAGTTTGGTTTAATACCTGTCCGCAATTGCGTCTGTACGCCAGTGCAGACTCATGGATGTAAATGCACCATTTTGTACAGCAACTACTTAACCATTAAGCTTACAGATTAAACAACACTGTGATAAACGAGTACTCTATCAGTTAGGTACCAATAAAACTGTTATTCTAAAATATGACTACGATTTTCTGATTAGAAAGTTATTTTCAAATGTATTTGAAACTAACGTCAACTAGCGTTTTACTTGGTTTTGAGACGACTTTTGCTCCTTTATTGCTGCTTGTGTTGAATAATTTTGGAAGTAATTAAATTCATTACTTAGTTTTCAATAAATAAAGCGTCAGTCAATAAAAAATTTATTTTTAGGGATTTAGAAAAACCATAGAAAACTACTAATTTGGGCATTCCGGCCCTACAGTAAGCTAGCTAACAGCAACAAACCGAAGCTAGCTGGCTGGCCGCCTGGGCCAGCTCACCCACGATCACACCCTACAGAAAAATTACGCACAAACACGCACACAATTTTGCCACAGCAAATACATGAAGACGTGCAAATTACGTAGGGCAAAACAAATGTAAAGTCCTGTCGCTACTGAGGTAGCGACAGGAAAAATGACGCTCCATAGGCGGAGCTTTTGTTAGAGCATTCTGATTGGCTAGATTGCAAAAGTAAAAAGTAGAAAGCGTTTCTACTTTTACTTAAGGCCAAAAGTAAAACGTACATTCTGTATGAAGCGAAATTTCTACTTTTGCCCCCAAAGTAAAAACTGTATACGTCTGTGTGAACGAGGCCTTAGGTGGTAATTACATTTTCGAGGTTTTTGTGATTTCTGTGTAAACTTTGCGCCCACAGAACTTAAGTTATGAATGACGCCTGAGCACGAATTTTCAGCACAGTACTGTAATGGTCAAAATCCCCAGGCCTGTCTCTCACTTTGTCGAAATTTCACCTGTGGACATTTTTAGAGGGTTTTAAATAGTTATTGAAAAAGTGGGGACATGGCCTGGGGATTTTAAACATGTCTAGAATCTTTCAAACTTTCAGCCCCAGCAGGTAATCGTATGATTCAGAGCTGTGGCGCAAACTTTTTGTACAAAATCCTATTATTTTAAAAAGAACCTTTCAGCTGTGTTCAGCTTTCAGCCTGTCATTGTGCTCAGTTGTTTTTCTAAGGGTCGATTTATACGTACGGCCGTTTGTCCATTCGTTCGGCAATGTTTTTGTTTGTTGTTGTTTTTATTGTACCGTGTTTATTTAAATGTTTTTATTATTGGCATGGCGTGATTCACCAGCCGAACGGAAATACGGGCATACGGCTGTAACTATGATCGACTGGACCCGAAGTTTTAAACTACGCCTAAGCCCAATTTTGTCTTGAAAGCTTGGCCTATCTTCAACACATAACAGAATTCAACCCCAAAAACTTGGCCTATCTTCAACACATTCTAGATAATCACTCCCGTGTATATTAATCATACCTGAAACTGGGTCAAAATTTGGGGGGGGTGCCTCTCCGGCCAAATTTTGGGGATCCTTCCCCCTTGAACGACCCTAAATTTTGTAAAATTTTGAAAACTTTTCCCAAAAAGTGCTATTTTTACTAAATTTTACACAAACTTTCGGGACCCACCTCCTCGGCCCCTCGTTTTTTGGGTGTCCCCTCATCCCCCCTCATACATGTATATATATACCTATGGTTTTTATGTTTCAGGCATGGCGAGTGGCGTCGGACGGGGTGAGACATCGTCGAAAGTGGAGGAATTGAACGAGGCGGAACGACGGGTGATAAAGTGTCTGGAGGGGGCCAGTCGATGCTTCGGGGAGATTAGCAAGGAAAAGCCTAATGTCAAACAGGTAAGGGAAGGGGGTCGGGGGAGAGGGTAGACATGTATATAACAGCACAAGATTTGTGTGTACCACTCTCTCCCCTTGGTGGGACCCCCCTCCCCAGAGTCGACAGATTTTTGACCCCCACTCCCAAAAAACTGACGCAATTTTTACCTTTTTTTGACCAAGAAGCACCGATTTAGAAAATTTTTGGCCCAAATTGTGGGGAAAATATCTTAAATTTCATTAAGAATGTCGGTTCATTACACAGTTTGGTCAAAATTTTTCTCGCGCCGGGACCCTCCCCCCTCTTTCACCCCCGGTTCCCCCCTTTTACTCCCCCGACTCCCCCGGGACCAAATTTTGGGGATGGGGGTCTTCCTCGAGAACTACACAGAGGATATAGTTTTGGTTGGAGTCTTTGACTCCGTCTGTGTATATACGTACTGGCAAGAGTACATAATAGCGTCTCACTCTATATAGAAGAAGAGTGAGACACTCTCCATCCTGTATGTGTTCTAGCACAGGCAGATGCGCTGGTCGTTTTCAGGCTACATGTTGACATTCTATACAACATGTGACTGGCCAATCAGCGCGTAGATTCCCTGCGTAACACACTTTAGTATATAATCGCTGATGCGTTGATAAGCATTAAGATAGGGATAAAAGCTTAATAACTCATTATTTATTCATAGTCTGCTTGCAAAACCATTAAAAAAGGTTTGTAAATACCTCGAGGGATATTTTGGCAAACTTTCAGCGAAATTGATTGAGAAACTTTTGAGATATAAACTTTTCTGAATTTCTTCAAAGTTTCTCAATCAATTTCGCTGAAAGTTTGCCAAATATCCCCAAAGGTATTTGCAAACCTTTTTTAATGTTTTTGCAAGCAGACTATGAATAAATAATGAGTTATGAACCTGTATCCCTATCCTGTTTTATGATTGGAGCACGTGTACAGGCGTGTGCCAATCAGAGAATAGAAGCTCGCTTCTGATTGGCCAGTCACATGTTGCATAGAATGTCAACATGTAGACTGAAAACGACCAGCGCATCTGCCTGTGCTAGAACACAGGCAGGCTGGAAAGTGTCTCACTCTTCTTCTATATAGATTGAGACGCTATTATGTACTCTTGGTACTGGAAACCTAGTGGCTGGGGAGGGCCGTGGGTAATACGGGAACGCCAGTAATTACCGGGCTTTCGCTCCCCCAGCGTGACCATCGGACTGCTTTGTGGCTCCCCACAGCCAGGTACATGAACATTAGAATATACCGCATCACCTATTGCCTGCTGTGTCGCCACAGGGCAGTTCTCTCGACCTTAGAAAGGTTGAGTGCGGTTTGTGTAGTTTCCGAAGATCTCTGTAAGCGTGCGGGCGGTAAAAAAATTGAATCAAGTGTAATACGCCTAATTTGTTTGTTCAGATTTCAGTCTCAGTTTGTGTTTTTAGGCCACCGAAGCTGCCACAGAGTTTGGCGAGAATCTGCGAGAAGCCGAAAAGACGCTGCTTCGTCATCTGGAGAATTTGGCCCAGGTCGGCATTTCCTCAGTGCACGAGGGGTCGTCGTACAAGGCAGTGTTGCAGGAACAAATGGCGCGTAGACACCAGGGCTTTGTGGCACAACAATTGGGCAGCAGCAATACTAGTGCCAACAACAGTTTATGACAACAGCTGTGTGTGACTTTGTATGAGGCCTATTTGAACTTCTGAAGTCTGAAGTCCGAAGTATTTGAATTTACTGTGTATTATACTATTATCAAGAGTACATAATAGGAAGAGTATGACACTTGGACCGTTGTCAGCTTTGATAGAGCGGTAGATACACAGGAAACGAAGGTGGAGGTCGTCCGATTGACATAATAAGACAACACATGGACAAGGACAGTGTCATACTTTCCACCACAGTTTAATACGGGGGCGGTATGGAGGGTCCGGGACCCCTCAGATTTTTGATTTTGGCAAGAACTAGCAAAATTATAGCCAAAAGTACAAGGGCAAGCAAAAATTCTACGATATGAGCATCTAAATAAGGACATTTCTACAAAATTTATGCTACTTTTACCCAATTTTCGGTAAAAATTTTCAAAAATCGCTGATTTTTTTGCTAAATCCTGACATTTGGGTCAAACTTAGAAAATTTTTTCTGTGAAAAAGGTACTTTAATGTAGTTTTTCGACTGATTTCTGGCATTTTTTTTGTTTTAAAAGTGGGGGGGGGCTTCGCCCCCCCCCCACTGGGGGGGGGGGAGGGCGTTGGGGGGGGGGCGTAGGAAAGTGGGGGGGGGCACTAACCTAATAAACGTCACCCTCACTAAAATGTCATTTTTGCACCGATAAAACCTCTAGAACGACACACAACACGGTGAATATAAAGCAAATAAACTGTACACAATGCACCCATGTACACTCATGCACTGTGCTGTCATGTAAGAAAAACCCACATAGTCGCAGGGGTCTGGGGGCGGCAGCCCCCATAAAAAAATTGCAGAAAATTTGGATTTTCCGGCTGAATTTGGTCAACTGGAGACGTATCAGAAAATCTTTCAAAGAGGAAACCTCCCATCAGACATTGCATTTTAAGGGAATAGCTAAAGTGGGGGGGAGGTACAAAAAAGTGGGGGGGGGCTAAAGTGGGGGGGGGGCGACGAAAAGTGGGGGGGGGGGGCTCCGAAAAGTGAGGGGGGCCCCCCCCCGGTAAAAGAATGCCGGGATTTGGTACAAGGGCAGTCAAAGTATCGGTACAGGACCCCCCAGTATGCTTTCAATATTGTGTACAGGTTATGTATATAATGGTTTTCAGTGCGTTTTGAGTTAGCAAGAGTATATACATAATAGGGAAGAGTATGGGTGGGATAACCACCTGCGGTAGTGCGATTACAGCCTGCGACATTTTTGAACGTGCTGCTTCATTCATACGCTGTATTAATAACTAAACTATTTTAGACGTATATAATTAACTGAATCTTAACTTCGGATACGGCCCTGAGTCATATCTGCGAAATTGCAGCTTGAATTCGATGCTTTTTTAGGCAGATTCATACTTACAGCCGTATGTCCGTTCACCGGGCGAAATTACGAAATATTCACGCCATGTTTAAGATTAGCATGTGGCGTAATTTTTACGTAATTTTGACACCCGAACGGACATGCAGCTGTAAGTATGAATCCACCCTTAATATGTTGAGCTAGTGGTAATATGTAAGAATCTACCATCACCTACCCAATATTTTTTGCATTTGCTTCCACTTTTGTTAATCCGGCGCTCCTGCAAGTCTAAATCGACTATGTATTACAGTGTATTATTATTGCTTTTTATTATGTTTGTCTGATTGAGTAAAACTCTGTTAGTGCAGTGGTGTTTGGTGTTATTCATATCTGGAAATGTTTAGTTTTTTAGTTAGATAGCCATAGGTGTTAGGAATAACCATTGTGCACAGGTCGGAGTGTTTAGTAATTTTGACTATC